>JACDQD010000202.1:0-25942 GCA_019843655.1 Lethocerus indicus | reverse complement strand
AAGATGAAGGAGTGGACAAGGAAGGAAGGAAAGGAGGAAAGGAAAGGAAGGATTTTATTTATTTTTTTTAATTTTCTCTATTTTAGAATTATTCTGGAGGGGGATGGATGGAGGAGGGGGGGAAAAAAAAACTGAAAAGACAACAAGGGGTAGTTGTCGGTCACCGGGTGTTTTTTCCACCCCACTACCCCTGATAGGGGTAAAATAATTTCGATAGGGTGTAAACACCTCAGCCCACCGAGGATCTACCCCGTCAGCGCCAGAATGAACCTAAAGCTTGTGAGTTTTGGATTTTTGAACCGGAAGGTTCCGGTTTTTTATTTATTTTTTTTATTTCTCTCTATTTACCCTTTATTCTACAATTGTGTACGATGTGTACAGCGTGAAAGAAAAAAAGGAAAAACGGAAAAAGACGACAAGCGGGGTAAAGGTCACCGGGTGTTTCTCCACCCCTCCCCTGATAGGGGGTAAAATAACTCCCCTGATAGGGTGTAAAAACACCCCCAGGATCTACCCCGGTCAGCCCGGGCCAGAATGAACCTAAAGCTTCCAGGAGTTTTGAATTTTTGGAAACCGAAGGTTCCGTTTTTTTTATTTATTTTTTATTTCTCTCTATTTACCATTTATTCTACAATTATGTACAATGAGTACAGCGTGTGAAAGAAAAAAAACCGAAAAGACGACAAGGGGTAGCTGTCGGTCACCGGGTGTTTTTCCACCCCTCTGATAGGGGTAAACACTCTCTGATAGGTGTAAAACACCCCCGCAGAATGAACCCAAAGCTTCCAGGAGTTTTGGAATTTTGAAACCGGAAGGTTCCGGTTTTTTTTTTTACCATAATTGTTGTTCTAAAGAAATGAAAAGTTGTAATAATAATAATAATAATAATAATAATGTTTCAGGCCACCTTTCATAGTGATGGATCTGCCGCTTTTGTTCGAAGCCGAGCTATGCTCAACTACCTCTACAAGATTATTGTCGTCACATGGTACGACTACATTCTATTTTATATATTTATAATTATACATAATATATATATATATATATATATATATATATATATATATATATATATATATATATATACAGAGCGGTCCAAAAAATGTATCCACCGCTTAACAGTCGATAACTTGCAAACCGATTAACGGAATCGTCTCATTTTTCATGAAAGTGTAGCTTAAAGTCCCGACTTTAAGACTTCAGTGTAAGCGTTCAATGGTTCGAATTGGTTCGAATTTTAATTTTTTCGTACTTAAAAACCATTTCAAAACTGGCTTCGCTTTCATTGTATAGGCGCTATACCGCTACGCCTATTCGAGTAACAACGCTTTTGTATGGCTTAACTTAACGGAACTAGAACACTGTTAACGTCGGATACATTTTTTTTTGGACCAGTTAAAATTTAAGAGACGGTTTTCTGGAGACAGGAATAACAACAACAACAACAACAACAACGAGATATATTTTGATTCGACTTGTATTTATTGTACTCGTAATTGATACATCTGTAATTATTGAATTGTTGTATCAGTTCGGGCGAAATGGCGAAAATTAATTAGAGCGAAAATCCGCGTTAAAAAAAAAATATATATATATATATATATATATATATATATATATAAAATTTCGAGCGAAAGTCAAGATTCGGAAGGCGGAATCGCCCGATGATGAGTCTCGATAATTATTGAAAAACTTTTCCAAATCCTGTTATCTTTTTATTCGGTCGGTTTTAATTGATAATTGATGACGAAAATTGATTTTACGAATAAAAGCCCGTATAAAATTGAGGAAATTATGCCTCGTTGTAGTTTTAAAACGAAACTCAATGTGAATCGGTGATACGTTGATTTATCGCATATATTTTTATACGTAATATATTTTATAAAAAAATATAAAAATTTCGAGCGAAAGTCAAGATTCGGAAGGCGGAATCGCCCGATGATGCATCTCTATAATTATTGAAGAAGTTTCCAAATCCGGTTATCTTTTTATTCGGTCGGTTTTAATTGATAATTGTTGACGAAAACTGATTTTACGTTTTTTATTTATTTATTTTTTTTTTAAAAACCCGTATAAAAGCGGCGAAATGACGCCTCGTTGTAGTTTTAAAACGAAACTCAACGTGAATCGGTTGATTCGTTGATTTATCGCGATCGTAGCGAAAATTAATTCGGGCGATATTCTCGAATTAAGTTATTTGATTATTAGACGAAGGAAAAAAATCTAAATATATAAAAAATATAGAAATTTCGAGCGAAAGTCAAGATTCGGAAGGCGGAATCGCCCGATGATGAGTCTCGATAATTATTGAAGAACTTTTCCAAATCCTGTTATCTTTTTATTCGGTCGGTTTTAATTGATAATTGATGACGAAAATTGATTTTATTTTACGAATAAAAGCCCAGATAAAAGCGCTTAAAATGATCTCGCTAGTTTTAAACGAACTCAACGTGAATCGGTTGATTCGTTGATTTATCGCGATCGTAGCGAAAATTAATTCGGCGATATTCTCGAATTAAGTTATTTGATTATTAGACGAAGGAAAAAAATCTAAATATATAAAAAAAATATAGAAATTTCGAGCGAAAGTCAAGATTCGGAAGGCGG
The DNA here is from genome assembly GCA_019843655.1 of Lethocerus indicus. NCBI lineage: Eukaryota > Metazoa > Arthropoda > Insecta > Hemiptera > Belostomatidae > Lethocerus > Lethocerus indicus. Next base: position 23,335 of record JACDQD010000202.1, on the reverse strand, counting down.
AATCGCCCCGATGATGAGTCTCGATAATTATTGAAAAACTTTTCCAAATCCTGTTATCTTTTTATTCGGTCGGTTTTAATTGATAATTGATGACGAAAATTGATTTTATTTTTACGAATAAAAGCCCGTATAAAATTGAGGAAATGACGCCTCGTTGTAGTTTTAAAACGAAACTCAACGTGAATCGGTTGATTCGTTGATTTATCGCGATCGTAGCGAAAATTAATTATGGGCGATAATAGCGCAGCGATATTCTCGAATTAAGTTATTTGATTATTAGACGAAGGAAAAAAAATTTAAATATATAAAAAAAATATAGAAATTTCGAGCGAAAGTCAAGATTCGGAAGGCGGAATCGATCGGATGATGAGTCTCGATAATTATTGAAAAACTTTTCCAAATCCTGTTATCTTTTTATTCGGTCGGTTTTAATTGATAATTGATGACGAAAATTGATTTTACTTAATAAAAGCCGTATAAAAACGGCTAAATGATCAGGTTTTAAACGAACTCAACGTGAATCGTTGATTCGCTGATTTATCGCGATCGTAGCTAAAATTAATTATGGGCGATAATAGCGCAGCGATATTCTCGAATTAAGTTATTTGATTATTAGACGAAGGAAAAATGTAAATATATAAAAAATATAGAAATTTCGATTTAAAGTCAAGATTCGAAGGCGAATCGCCCGATGATGAGTCTCGATAATTATTGAAGAATTTTTCCAAATCCTGTTATCTTTTATTCGGTCGGTTTTAATTGATAATTGATGACGAAAACTGATTTTACGTTATTTTTAATTTATTTTTTTTTTGATGAGATGATGCACTTTTTAATTATTGAAGAAGTTTCCAAATTTTAGAAATTTTCAAGAAAAAAAAATTTCCTGCACGATATCGATTAAAAGAAATAACGAGGCCGACATAATTGGCTTATAAATTTTTGACAAATTATTACCGAAGAAATGTACATAGATATAACTAAAAAAATTATTAAATCCTATATATATATATATATATATATATAGTATTATTTAAAAATAGTAAATTCAAATTGGTAATCTACGCTTAATTGTCGATCATGCCATGTGTTTTAGAGCGACGAAAATGTCTCCCCCACCCCACCCCCACCGTCCTCAATCTTTTAATAATTGATAATACCCAATATATATATATATATATATATATATATATATATATATATAGTATTATTTAATAATAGTAAATGCAAATTGGTAATCTCGCTGATGTCGCGATCATTCGTTTTAGAGCGCTCAATATGTCTCCTTTCCCCCCGTCCTCAATCTTAATAATTGGTTAAATACTCAATATATATATATATATATAGTATTATTTAAAATAGTAAATGCAAATTGGTAATCTGCTTAATTGTCGCGATCATGTCGCATGTTTTTAGAGCGCTCTAAAATGTTCTCTCCCCGTCCTCAATCTTTTAATAATTGATAATATCTAATATATATATATATATATATAGTATTATTTAAAAAATAGTAAATGCAAATTGGTAATTCATGCTTAATTGTCGCGATCATGCCATGTTGTTTTAGATGCTCAAAATGTCTCCCTCCCCCCGCCCTCAATCTTTCAATAACTGGATAAATACTCCAATATATATATATATATATAGTATTATTTAAAAATAGTAAATGCGAATTGCACTATGCTTAATTGTCGCGATCATGCCGTATGCGGTTTTTAGAGCCGCTCGAAATGTCTCCACCTCCCCACCCCCACCGTCCAATCTTTCAATAACTGGTTAATATTCCCAATATATATATATATATATATTTAAAAGGTATTTTTTTTTTCTGTATCGTTATGCGAGGAAGATTTCCAGCTGCAGAGGCTGATGGAGCGGTCGCATGAGCGATCACACTAAAATCCGCGACGCCGCCATCAGATGCCGCCGACGCCTGCCGTCAGCCAATTTCGCCGCCGAATTGGCGGACTCGACGACATCGGAACAGGTGGTGGCTGACATTTTTCCGCGCCGAGGAATAATTTTCAATTTTATCTATTTATTTTTTTCCAACTCAAACGGTTCGAAAAATACATTTTTTTATCTAATTGATTTAAGCGCGCCAGATACCGTACTTAAGGATCGGTTTTTTTCGTCTTTTCCCTATTCCGCCTACAACTGCATCTAACGGAATAATATTGAATCGCTGTAATTAATAAGGATTTTATTCTCCTATTCGACTTCTGTACCTAACAGACTACGGGTGGTGGTACATCTCTATTGTATATTTTAAATATATATATATATATATATATATGCAATTTTTTTGGCATTTAATTGGGGTCGAATCTTTCGGGCGAAGCTGAAAAACCGCTAATTAGAATTCGCTACGTCATTAATAAAAATAATCGCAGGATTTTCCCCTATCTCGACTTCTGTACTAACAGACTACAGGGTAGTGGTACATCTCTATTGTATATTTTAAATATATATATATATATATATATATGCGATTTTTTCAAGAAGTTAATTGGGGCCGAACTTTCGGCTAATTGCCATCTTCAGTAGCCGCGGTTCGTCAGTCACTGTTGTGGCACTTTGATGTTTTTTGGGCCATCCTCACTGCTCCACCCCGCTGTGTCGCTTCACACTGTACTCTATATATATATATATATATATATATATATATATATATATATATATATAAATCCTATTAAAGGATCACACCGCTATCATCCCCTTCCTAATATCTGACTCAACGGATTAACAAAATCCGAAGACAAACATAATGCCCCCATTAACAATAACAGAACACACACATATATATATATATATATATATATATATATATATATATATATATATATATATAAATAACTGACATATGACCAGACACTACAGTACATGTGCGTAAAGTGATACAGTTGCCGCTAGCGCTAACGGCGACTACTGAAGACGGCTAATAAACCGTTCGCAGACGGGCGAGGGATGAGACAGAAACATGACTAAAATCTACAGGTACATTCCGTTAACATGTCACAGGCCACTTAAACGGTGATATTGAAAGAAATTTTCCGCTCTTCCAAGAGCGATTCTAAGGGGGAGGGGGTTGAGGGTGGGGAGGAGGGGGCCTAACTCGCAGTTGATATTTCCTAACGATTGATAACACCCGCTTTGTCTCCGAAAGGGGTTGTTTGGAATATACCTGTACTGGTTCGTGGTGTTTCTGTTCTCGAAAGTTTGGTCTTTGCCAGACCGTCTTTTGTCGTCGTTGCCTCTCGCCGCCTTCAGTAGCGCCGCGTCTCCACTGTCACTGTCAGCACTGTCACGCTGCATCGACCAGGACGCCAAAGTAGTACACGCGGAAAGTGATAATGCGCGTGTGCAGCGGCGAGGATCCAAAGTGCCTAATATGATCGTAACGCACAGGGCGCTACTGAAGATGGCGAGGCCGAAACAACAAACCGTCTAGCAAAAGACCAAACCCCAAAGCACCGAGAGGAAATTTAGTTTTCGCAAAACTAAAAGTTTGTCGCTACCGATCTAAAATTTTTACCCCCTGAACGACGGGCTAAATATCGGCGGACGGAAGTTTAAAATGAGTTTTTTTGGTAAAAGCGTAAGAAAAAAAAACTGTTAATTTTCATCGAACAAAGCAAAATCTCTCGAAGAGGCGTTCTCGCCCCTCTGTAATTTTGTCGCATTTGTTGCGCGCAAAGCGCAGTTTTAGACGGAAACTCTTGAACGAACACGCGATTGCCCCTTTTTGGGCATAATTAATTTCACCCCCACCCGGTCACAAGACGATATTTTAGATCGACATTCGTATAATCGCCATGGCAGCCACGACTTTGTTGGCGTATTATTCGCCCCACCGAAACTGCATAATACATATTATACCGCACAGAAAATCGCACTCTTCCGAAAAACTCGCTCCGGTTCCATGAAATTTTGTTGATTTTTTACAACCTCGATTGCTCATCGGGGCCCCGCTCGGTTCTTCGCATAATGATACCGATTTTACCGGTAACTGAATTTTATTTTCGACCCATTTTTTTTTTCCAGACGGTGACCGAAGTCTTGTCCGAGGCCTCGGTATGTAAGGTAAAATGTGGTTCAAAAAGGCGCAAAATCAGACCAAAAATGCGTTTTTAAGGCCAAAAATGGGGTTCTAAGGCGCAAAATCGGCAAAAAATGCGGTTTTCAGGCGCAAAATCGGCCCCTAAAATGGGGTTTTAAGTCGCAAAATCGGCCAAAAATGACGTTTTTATGACCGAAATTGACCCAAAAATGCGGTTTTTAGGCGCAAAATCAGCCCAAAAATGCGTTTTTAAAGGGGAAAAATCGGCCCAAAAGGGGTTCTAAGGCGCAAAATCGGCCAAAAAGCGGTTTTTAGGAATAAAATTGATCCCAAAATGCGATTTTTAAGCACGAAATAGGCCCAAAAATGTAGTTTTTAGGCGCAAAATCGGCAAAAAATGTGGTTTGCAGGCGCAAAATCGGCCAAAATGCGATTTTTGCTCAAAATCGGCCAAAAATGCGGTTTTATAGCCCAAAATCGGCCCAAAATGCGGTTTTAAGCATAAAATTGACCCCAAAATGCGGTTTTAGGCCCAAAATTGACCCAAAAATGGGTTCTGTCGCAAAATCGGCTAAAACGACGTTTTTATGCCCGAAATTGACCCAAAATGCGGTTTTAGGCGCAAAATCAGCTCAATGCGTTTTTAAAAAAATCGGCCCAAAAGGGGGTTCTAAGGCGCAAAATCGGCCAAAAGCGGTTTTTAGGAATAAAATTGACCCCAAAATGCGATTTTTAAGCACGAAATAGGCCCAAAAATGTAGTTTTTAGGCGCAAAATCGGCAAAATGTGGTTTGCAGGCGCAAAATCGGCCAAAAATGCGATTTTGCTTCAAAATCGGCCAAAATGCGGTTTTATAGCCCAAAATCGGCCCAAAATGCGGTTTTAAGCCAAAATGCTGTTTTAAGCCAAAATGTATTTTAGGCATAAAATTGACCGAAAAATGCGGTTTTTATGCCCAAAATTGACTCAAAATATAGTTTTATGCGTAAAATCGGCCTGCTAAAAATGGGGTTCTTAGGCGCAAATCGGCAAAAAAAGCGGTTTTTAGGAATAAATGACCCCAAAATGATTTTAGGCACGAATCGGCTCAAAAATGCGGTTTTATAGCCCAAAATCGGCCCAAAAATGCGGTTTTTAAGCATAAAATTGACCCCAAAATGCGGTTTTTATGCCCAAAATTGACCCAAAAATGTAGTTTTTAGGCGCAAAATCGGCCCAAAAATGCGGTTTTTTAGCCCAAAATCAGCTCAAAAATGCTGTTTTTAAGCCAAAAATGCGGTTTTTAGGCATAAAATTGACCCCAAAATGCGGTTTTTAGGCCCCAAAATTGACTCAAAAATATAGTTTATGCGTAAAATCGGCCCAAAAATGGGGTTTTAAGGCGCAAAATCGGCCAAAAAGCGGTTTTTAGGAATAAAATTGACCCCAAAATGCGATTTTTAAGCACGAAATAGGCCCAAAAATGTAGTTTTTAGGCGCAAAATCGGCAAAAAATGTGGTTTGCAGGCGCAAAATCGGCCAAAAATGCGATTTTAAGGCTCAAAATCGGCCAAAAATGCGGTTTTATAGCCCAAAATCGGCCCAAAAATGCGGTTTTTAAGCCAAAAATGCGGTTTTTAAGCATAAAATTGACCCCAAAATGCGGTTTTTATGCCCGAAATTGACCCAAAAATGTAGTTTTTAGGCGCAAAATCGGCCCAAAAATGCGGTTTTTTAGCCCAAAATCAGCTCAAAAATGCTGTTTTTAAGCCAAAAATGCTTTAGGCATAAAATTGGCCCCAAATGCGGTTTTATGCCCAAAATTGACTCAAAATATAGTTTATGCGTAAAATCGGCCCAAAATGGGGTTTTAAGGCAAAATCGGCCAAAAGCGGTTTTGAATAAAATTGACCAAAATGCGATTTTACATAAAATTGGCCCAAAATGTAGGTTTTAGGCGCAAATTCGGCAAAATGTCGTCAAGGCAAAATCGGCCAAAATGCGATTTTAAGGCTCAAAATCGGCCAAAAATGCGGTTTTATAGCCCAAAATCGGCCCAAAATGCGGTTTTTAAGCATAAAAATTCGACCCCAAAATGCGGTTTTATGCCCGAAATTGACCCAAAATGTAGTTTTAGGCGCAAAATCGGCCCAAAAATGCGGTTTTAGCCCAAAATCAGCTCAAAATGCTGTTTTAAGCCAAAAATGCGGTTTTAGGCAAAATTGACCCGAAAATGCGGTTTTAGGCCCCAAATCGGCCAAAATATGTTTTATTAAACGTAAAATCGGCCCAAAAATGCAGATTTTAGGCTAAAATCGGCCCAAAATGGGGTTCAATGGTTCAAAAGTCGGGTCTTATATATACGGTAAGATTTCACGGTTTTATTTCCGAACCGAAACCCTGTAAGCGAATGTAATTCTGTTTTAATTTAATATCACCCGTTTTCTGCTGTATCTCCTCTGGCTGTTACAGCCTCTCGCCATCTTCAGTAAGCGCCCTGCGCGTCAATCGTCCTGTCATTTTGACAGGCGTAAAATGAAAGTGACAGTGATACCGCAAGCTACTGAAGATGGCGAACAGCCGAAAGAAACAACAAACCGGTCTGGCGAAAGGAGACAGAAAAGCGTACAGCCGATTTTTTAAAAATTTTTGTGTTTGTGGAAGACGGTCGATGCGGATCGTGGCGACTTTAAGCGTCGAAACACCACTGGAAGCTGAGATTTATAGCGGTCTTATATGTTCCGGTAAGCGTCGCTCGCCGTCTGGCTCGGCGCCAAATATTACCAGAACAGAATCGCCTCCTCCGCCTCCTTCGCGCTGGCGATGGCGCAACAGTGAGAGCGTTACGTAAAAGAAAAAAGAAAAAAAACCAACCCGAAAACCTTCGAAGACTTGAAGACCTCCCCGAAGGCGCGGTGAGGAGAAAATATTTTCCTAACGTTACCTACGGCGCGTGTCGAAAGGGAGTGGTCAGTATGTTGATTTTTAGTTGTAAATTTTTTTTTTTTGGCCAATTTTCATTCCAACAATCATCGCCGAAAACCGCAAAGCGTAATTAGCCCCCGGTCTCTGTCTTCATTGAAACGATTCGAGGATGCAAAGTGCATTTTTGCGCATAGATGAAGCGATTTGGGGACCACGAATCTGGCCACGAAGCGGTTAAATTATGGTTTAGTTTTCGGCACAACAGTGTCGCTACTGAAAGTGAGAGGCGGGAAACGCCGATCTATTCCTCCTCCTCCTCCTCCTCCCCTCCTACGCGGAGCCGCCAAATATCCAGATAGTTATTATCAATTTCCGAAATTGAATTTTGGCGGTCGTTAACCGTTGTTCGATTTTATTTTCTGTTGAAAAGGCATTTATTTGATGGAGAAAATAATGACGGTAAATATTGACAAAGCATTTATACAAATTCTAAACAATATATATATATATATATACATACAATAAAATATAGTTAAGATTATGGCATTTTTTAATGACATTTCCCCCGTTCCTCCCCATCGAATTCTGAACTTTAGATTATTCCAAAATTTTGCTGTATCCAACTGGATTGCTCCTGGAAAATCCAACGGCGGAAAGCCCTCTATCGCCTCCCCCATTCCAGTATTCATCCCTTTGGGCAAAATTCGCCCAAAAATTCGGTTTTTAGACGCAAAATCGGCTCAAAAATGCGGTTTTTAGGCGCAAAATCGGCCCAAAAATGTGGTTTTTAGGTGCAAAATCGGCACAAAAATGCGGTTTTTAGGTGCAAAATCGGCCCAAAAATGTGGTTTTTAGGCGCAAAATCGGCCCAAAAATGTGGTTTTTAGGCCCAAAATCGGCCCAAAAATGGGGTTATAAGGCGAAAAATCGGCCAAAAATGTGGTTTTTAGGCGACAAATCGTCCCAAAAATGTGGTTTCAATGAGCCAAATCGGCCAAAAATGCGGTTTTGAGGGATAAAATTGACCCCAAAAATGTAGTTTTTAGGCGCAAAATCGGCCAAAAATGCGGTTTTAGGCGCAAAATCGGCCCAAAATGCGGTTTTAAGGCCAAAATCGGCCAAAAATGCGGTTTTAGGATTAAAATTGACCCAAAAATGCGGTTTTAGGCGCAAATCGGCCCAAAAATGGTTTTAGGCGCAAAATCGGCCCAAAAATGCGGTTTTAGGCGCAAAATCGGCCAAAATGCGGTTTTAGGCCAAAACAGGCCAAATATGCAGTTTTAAACCAAAATGGTTTTAGGAATAAAATTGACCCCAAAATGCGGTTTTATGCACAAAATTGGCCCAAAATACGGTTTTAGGCGCAAAATCAGCCAAAATGCGGTTTTAGACGCAAATAGACCCAAAAATGTGGTTTTAGGCGCAAAATCGGCCAAAATGGTTTTAGACGCCAAAATAGGCCAAAATGTGGTTTTAAGCAAAATCGGCCCAAAAATGCGGTTTTAAACGCTGGCCAAAAATGCGGTTTTAGGCTAAAATTGACCCCAAAATGCGGTTTTAGGCCCAAAATCGGCCAAAAATATGGTTTTACGCAAAATCGGCCCAAAATGCGGTTTTAGGCCCAAAATCGGCCCAAAATCGGGTTTTAAGGCGAAAAATCGGCCCCAAAATGCAGTTTTAGGCCAAAATTGGCCCAAAAATGCGGTTTTAGGCCCAAAATCGGCCCAAAATGCGGTTTTAGACATGAAATTGACCCAAAAATGTGGTTTTGGGCGCAAAATCGGCCAAAATTGGTTTTAGGTGCAAAATCGGCCCAAAAATGCGGTTCTAAGGCGCAAAATCGGCCAAAAATGCGGTTTTAGGCGCAAAATTATTAAAAATGTGGTTTTAGGCCCAAAATCGGCCAAAAATATGGTTTTAGGCGCAAAATCGGCCCAAAATGCGGTTTTAAGGCGCAAAATCGGCCAAAAATGCGGTTTTAGCCCAAAATCGGCCCAAAAATGCGGTTTTAAGCCAAAAATGCGGTTTTAGGAATAAAATCGGCCCCAAAATGCGGTTTTATGCGCAAAATACGGCCAAAAATGGTTTTGAAAACCATCAGCCAAAATGCGGTTTTAGACGCCAAAAGGCCCAAAAATGCGGTTTTTAGGCGCAAAATCGACCCAAAATGCGGTTTTAGGCATAAAATCGGCCAAAATGCGGTTTTAGGCGCAAAATCGGCCCAAAAATGCGGTTTTTAGGCGCAAAATCGGCCCCAAAAATGCGGTTTTAGGGTAAATTGACCCCCAAAATGCTTAGTTTTTAGGCCCAAAATCGGCCAAAAATGTGGTGTTTAGGCGCAAAATCGGCCCAAAATTGGGTTTTAGGCACAAAATCGGCCAAAAATGCGGTTTTAAGCCAAAATAGCGGTTTTAAGCCAAAAATGCGGGTTTTAAAGCCAAAATGCGGTTTTTAGACGCAAAATTGGCCCAAAAATACGGTTTTTAGGCGCAAAATCGGCCCAAAAATGCGATTTTTACGCGCAAAATCGGCCCAAAAATGCGATTTTAAGGCCCAAAATCGGCCAAAATGCGGTTTTAGCCCAAAATGCGGTTTTAAGGCAAATGGCCCAAAATGGTTTTATTCAATGGCCAAAAATGCGGTTTTTGCCCAAAAATCGGTCCAAAAATGCGGTTTTAGATTTTTTCAGCTCATTTCAGGAACCGTGTAAAAAACTTGTTTGGGACTAATTTTCACCGAATATAAGGAAATCAATGACTTTTTAAAAATTAAAAATTTCGATTTTTCAGCTCTCATTTCAGGGCAAGTGTAACTCTGTTTGGGACTAATTTTCACCGAATATGGGCCGAAATCAGGCGACTTTTAAAAATAAAAATTTTTAGATTCATTTCGCTCTGGGGCGAAATCGGGCGACTTTTTTTAAAAAATTAAAAATTTTCGATTTTTCAGCTCTCATTTCAGGGGCAAGTGTAACTCTGTTTGGGACTAATTTTCACCGAATATGGGCGAAATCGGGCGACTTTTTTTAAAAAATTAAAAATTTTCGATTTTTCAGCTCTCATTTCAGGGGCAAGTGTAACTCTGTTTGGGACTAATTTTCACCGAATATGGGCGAAATCGGGCGACTTTTTTAAAAAAATTAAAAATTTTCGATTTTCAGCTCTCATTTCAGGGGCAAGTGTAACTCTGTTTGGGACTAATTTTCACCGAATATGGGCGAAATCGGGCGACTTTTTTAAAAAAATTAAAAATTTTCGATTTTTCAGCTCTCATTTCAGGGGCAAGTGTAACTCTGTTTGGGACTAATTTTCACCGAATATGGGCGAAATCGGGCGACTTTTTTAAAAATTAAAATTTTCGATTTTTCAGCTCTCATTTCAGGGGCAAGTGTAACTCTGTTTGGGACTAATTTTCACCGAATATGGGCGAAATCGGGCGACTTTTTAAAAAATCAAAAATTTTCGATTTTTCAGCTCTCATTTCAGGGGCAAGTGTAACTCTGTTTGGGACTAATTTTCACCGAATATGGGCGAAATCGGGCGACTTTTTTAAAAAAATTAAAAATTTTCGATTTTTCAGCTCTCATTTCAGGGGCAAGTGTAACTCTGTTTGGGACTAATTTTCACCGAATATGGGCGAAATCGGGCGACTTTTTTAAAAAAATTAAAAATTTTCGATTTTTCAGCTCTCATTTCAGGGGCAAGTGTAACTCAGTTTGGGACTAATTTTCACCGAATATGGGCGAAATCGGGCGACTTTTTTAAAAAAATTAAAATTTTCGATTTTTCAGCTCTCATTTCAGGGGCAAGTGTAACTCTGTTTGGGACTAATTTTCACCGAATATGGGCGAAATCGGGCGACTTTTTTAAAAAAATTAAAAATTTTCGATTTTTCAGCTCTCATTTCAGGGGCAAGTGTAACTCTGTTTGGGACTAATTTTCACCGAATATGGGCGAAATCGGGCGACTTTTTTAAAAAAATTAAAATTTTCGATTTTTCAGCTCTCATTTCAGGGGCAAGTGTAACTCTGTTTGGGACTAATTTTCACCGAATATGGGCGAAATCGGGCGACTTTTTTAAAAAAATTAAAAATTTTCGATTTTTCAGCTCTCATTTCAGGGGCAAGTGTAACTCAGTTTGGGACTAATTTTCAGCTATCTCTCATTTCAGGGGCAAGTGTAACTCTGTTTGGGACTAATTTTCACCGAATATGGGCGAAATCGGGCGACTTTTTTAAAAAAATTAAAAATTTTCGATTTTTCAGCTCTCATTTCAGGGGCAAGTGTAACTCTGTTTGGGACTAATTTTCACCAAATATGGGCGAAATCGGGCGACTTTTTTTAAAAAATTAAAAATTTTCGATTTTTCAGCCAAAATGCGGTTTTAAGCATAAAATTGACCACAAAATGCGGTTTTTATGCCCAAAATTGGCCTCAAAAATGCAGTTTTAGGCAAAATCGGCCCAAATGCGATTTTAGTCTCAAATTCACCCCAAAATTTTTAGGCCCAAAATTGACCCCAAAATGCGGTTTTGCCAATATTGGCCCAAAAATAAGTTTTTTAATAAAATGCGATTTTTAAGCATAAAATTGAGCTCTAAATGCGGTTTTATGCTAGAAAACTGACCCAAAATGCGGTTTTATGCCCAAAAATGAAAGTTTTCAGGCGCAAAATCAGCCCCAAATTGCAGTTTTTTAAAAATAAAATTGACCCCAAAATGCGGTTTTATGCCCAAAATGGGCGAAAAATATGGTTTTAAGGCAAAAAATCGGCCAAAATGCATTTTAAGCCCAAATGGGCCAAAAATTCAGGGTTTGGGCCAATTTTCACCCAAAATGCAGTTTTAGGCGCACTTTCGGCCCAAAATTCGATTTTAAGGCTCAAAATTGGCCAAAATGGGTTTTTAGCCCAAAATCGGCCCAAAAATGCGGTTTTTAGCAAAAATCAGCACAAAATACGGTTTTAGCCAAAATGCAGTGGGCGAATATCAGGACCCAAAATGCGGTTAAAAAATTCAAAATTTATGACCAAAATTTTTCATTTTCTCATTTCAATTTCAGGGTTGTAACTGGTTTGGGACCTTTGGGTGAACCTCAAAATGCGAAATGGTTTTATTTTTAAAAAAAAATTAAAAAAAAATTCGATTTTTAGGCGCAAATCAGCCAAAATTAAAGTTAGGGGCCCTCTAAAATTGACCCCCAAAATGCGGTTTTGCCCAAATTTGGCCCAAAAATGCGGTTTTAGGCGCAAATCGGCCCAAAAATTCGATTTTAAGGCACCAAATGCAGCCATGGAAATGCGGTTTTTAGCCAAAATCTAAAAATGCGGTTTTAGCCAAAATGCGGTTTTTTTTTAAAAATTCAGTTTTCAGGCGCAAAAAAATTTTTGCCCAAAATTTTTCACTCAAAAGTTTATGTAGTTTTGTAACAAATCTGTTTGGGAAAATAATTTAATGAAAAATGCGGTTTTTAAAAAAAAATTATTTAAAATGCGACTTTTTTAAAAAAATTAAAAATTTTCGATTTTTCAGCTCTCATTTCAGGGGCAAGTGTAACTCAGTTTGGGACTAATTTTCACCGAATATGGGCGAAATCGGGCGACTTTTTTAAAAAAATCAAAAATTTTCGATTTTTCAGCTCTCATTTCAGGGGCAAGTGTAACTCTGTTTGGGACTAATTTTCACCGAATATGGGCGAAATCGGGCGACTTTTTTAAAAAAATTAAAAATTTTCGATTTTTCAGCTCTCATTTCAGGGGCAAGTGTAACTCTGTTTGGGACTAATTTTCACCGAATATGGGCGAAATCGGGCGACTTTTTTAAAAAAATCAAAAATTTTCGATTTTTCAGCTCTCATTTCAGGGGCAAGTGTAACTCTGTTTGGGACTAATTTTCACCGAATATGGGCGAAATCGGGCGACTTTTTTAAAAAAATCAAAAATTTTCGATTTTTCAGCTCTCATTTCAGGGGCAAGTGTAACTCTGTTTGGGACTAATTTTCACCGAATATGGGCGAAATCGGGCGACTTTTTTAAAATTTCAAAAATTTTCGATTTTTCAGCTCTCATTTCAGGGGCAAGTGTAACTCTGTTTGGGACCACTTTTCACCGAATATGGGCGAAATCGGGCGACTTTTTTTAAAAAATAAAAATTTTCGATTTTTCAGCTCTCATTTCAGGGGCAAGTGTAACTCTGTTTGGGACCACTTTTCACCGAATATGGGCGAAATCGGGCGACTTTTTTAAAAAAATTAAAAATTTTCGATTTTTCAGCTCTCATTTCAGGGGCAAGTGTAACTCTGTTTGGGACCACTTTTCACCGAATATGGGCGAAATCGGGCGACTTTTTAAAAAATCAAAAATTTTCGATTTTTCAGCTCTCATTTCAGGGGCAAGTGTAACTCTGTTTGGGACTAATTTTCACCGAATATGGGCGAAATCGGGCGACTTTTTTTGAAAATTTAAAATTTTTCAACTCTATATTTGGCCCATATTTGTCAAAGAAAAAATCGTTTTAATGGGCAGATTGGCCTAAAACCCTTTTTAGCCTGAATTTGGCCTAAAACCGCCGGGCTTATTTGGGCCCTAAAAACTCCTTTTTGATTATTGGCCTAAAACCCCTTATGCGCCAATTTTAGAGGCTAATACTTTTTGAATGATTTTAGAGCCTAAAAGCTCTTTGGGCGAATTTTTTTCTAGATAACTTATTTTTGGCAGATTTTGTGCAAAATCGCATTTCTGGCCCTGATTTTTGCCTAAAACCCCATTTTGGGGCCGAAAATTGCTTTCGGGTTTAAAAACCGGCATTTTTGGGGCCTAAAAATCGCATTTTCGTGTCGATTCTGTGCCTAAAACCTCAATTTTGGCCTAAAACCTTATTTTTAAGTCGATTTTTGCGCCTAAAATTCATTTTGGGCCTGAAAACCGCATTTTCGGGCTGATTCTGCGGCTGAAAACCTCAATTTTGGTCCTAAAAACCAGATTTTAGAATCAAATTTGCGCCTAAAAACTTCATTTTCGGGGCCTAAAAATCGCATTTTGGGCATAAAACCTCATTTTTGGGCTTATTTTGCTCATAAAAACCACATTTTCGGGCCTAAACATGGCATTTTCGGCATAAAACCTCATTTTGGGCTGATTTTGCTCATAAAAACCACATTTTCGGGTCTAAACATGGCATTTTCGGGCCGATTTTGCGCCTGAAAACCTCAATTTTGGGCCTAAAAACCACATTTGAGGGCCGATTTTTCCCCTGAAAACCTCATTTTCGGGGCCAAATATCGCATTTTAGGTCTAAAAACAGCATTTTTGGGCGCAATAAAAATCCTGAAAATCGCATTTTCGGGCCTATTTTGCGCCTGAAAACCTCATTTTCGGGCCTAAAAATCGCATTTCAGAACCGATTTTGCCCCTGAAAACTTCATTTTCAGGGCCAAACATCGCATTTTGGGTCTAAAGAACGCAGTTTCTGGGCCTGATAATCGCATTTTCGGGCCGGGGCCTGAAAATCACATTTTTGGGCCTCCATTTCCAAAATTGCATTTTGGGGCCTAAAATCCATTTTTCCGATGGCCTAAAACATTTTGGGGCCTGAAACCTCATTCCATTCCTAAAATTCATTTTCCATTATGGCCATAAAACCCCATTTTTGGGCCTAAAAACCACATTTTCGGGGCCTGAAAATCACATTTTTGGGGCCTAAAAATTGCATTTTGGCCATAAAACCCCATTTTTGGGCCTAAACACATTTTTGGGGCCTGAAAACCCTCATTTTTGGGACCTAAAAATTGCATTTTGGCCATAAAACCCCATTTTTGGGCCTAAAAACCACATTTTCGGGGCCTGAAAATCACATTTTTGGGGCCTAAAAATTGCATTTTGGCCATAAAACCCCATTTTTGGGCCTAAAAACCACATTTTCGGGGCCTGAAAATCACATTTTTGGGGCCTAAAAATTGCATTTTGGCCATAAAACCCCATTTTTGGGCCTAAAAACCACATTTTCGGGGCCTGAAAATCACATTTTTGGGGCCTAAAAATTGCATTTTGGGCATAAAATGCCCCATTTTTGGGGCTAAAGACAACATTTTCGGGCCGAATTTTTCGCCTGAAAACCTCATTTTTGGCCCTAAAAACTACATTTGTCTAAAAACCGCAATTTCGTGGCCCGAAAATCGCATTTTCGGGCCCGTTTTTACGCCTGAAAAATTCATTTTCGGGGCCCAACATCGCATTTCGGGTCTGAAAACCGCATTTTTGGGGCCTAAAAATGGCATTTTCGGGCCGATTTCGCTCGGTATACAGTCAGGAACATACTACCACGACAATATACCGAGGCAGTACAGTCAAATATACGGAGAAAAGAAAATGTATCTGTATTTGGGGGCGAATTTGGGATTTTTTGGGGGTTTTAAATAAATTAAATTCGGCCTAAAATTGATTTCTATGAATTTATTTTAAATATTTCAACAATATTGCGACGACATCATTATAATACACAATTCCTGTTGTATATTTCCTAGTGTACAAAAGCTTATGGGCTAACGAAATGTATTATATTATAAGTAGTTTTGGTATATTTTATTTTATTTTTTATTTATTTATTTATTTTTTTTTTTTTGGTTCGACCCTCAGGTCCATTCGGGGGTATTTCGTCGCCTTTTTTTATAATATTTTTTTTCTCTTTTTTCTTTCTGTCGTTTTGGTCGTTTATAAATTTTCTGTCAGTTTCAAAAAGCTTAATAATAATAAAAGGCATTTTCTGAAAAGTTTCTCGTCTTCTTCCTTTTATTTTTATTTATTTTTTTTTCAATTTTTTTTCCCTTTTTTTCCTATTTTTTTTTCTTTTAAAACTGAAATTTTCAATTCGCTGTCAATTCAATTTATAATAACGTATATTGATTATATACATTTACATAAATCTATATGTATATATATATATATTTTTACAATACATTTTGTTGTTGACTATTTAAAAAAAAAAAATAAAATAAAATAAAATAAAACGGTTAAGACAAGTCATATTATTTACAGGGAAAACAGAGAATTGATTCTGTCGTCAATGATCAATGAATAAATAAATAAATATATATATATATATATATTAGGTGTATTTCCTTAAAATAGGAAAAAATTTGCTGAAAAATTGGCCGGATAATATCGGTTAAATTTTTTTTTTTTTTAAGCAAAATAAAATTAATTCATAAAGTCAAAAATGTCTATTATTTTCGGCTACCCTAATATATATATATATATTTTTTTTATTGTATATAAAAAAAATCATCGAGCGATTTATATCTACAATTAAAAAAAAAAAAAAATTCATATAAATTTTTTATTACCAGCCCCCAAAAAATTTTATTAAAAACTATATACATATAAACGATTATTTTCCTGTCATTATATATATATATATATATATACATATATATATACATACGGGGCCAATGTGTGTGTGTGTGTGTGCATGTGAATTTTTGAATTATAGAAAAAAAAATATAAAGATATATATAAAAAATTTTGCTATTATAATAAATATATCATCAATTTATAATCTACAGACAATCGTATATTAGGCGTACACGAAAGCGTTTAATAATTGAAATTTATTTTATTTTATTTTTTAGTAGAAAATAAAATGAATTCATAAAGTCAAAAAAATGTCGAGCTACTTTGGTACCCTAATATATAATAAATAAATAATATATAATAAATAAATATATATATATATATATATATTATTTATTTAAAAATTTCAAAAAACCAGAATGAAAAATTAAACGGACTCTCGGGAGCGAAATTTAAAAAATTTTAAAAAGTGTTATATATATATATATATATATATATATATATATAATAAAAAAATATTTTATATAAGCCATTTTGTATCCATATATATATATATATTTGGTTCTTTTAAATCGTTTCAACAATATAATTTTTTAATAAATAGATAACATCGGTTTAAAAAAAAAAAAAAAAAAAAAAAAACTGTTAACGTTTCAGGCGTAATTAATTTAATAAAATTTAATGACCGATATAAATTTTTTTTTACAATTTTCGAAACGATTCCGGTACAATCGGATAAAATTGAAAACTGATAAACAGAAAATTATGGATAATAAAAAATAATAAATAAATAAAATAAACAATTTAAAAAAAAACTATAATAGACATTCTGTCTCCTGTCGCGCCCGGACGGTATATATTATTCTGTCTCATAGATAATCTGTCTAGAAAAGACCTAACGGTGAGGGCGGTTGGTTCGGGTCCGGACGGTTCGTACCGGTTTGGATTCTGCTCGGTAGAAAAACGAGACCGGACGGTCTTTCGCCAGACCGGTCTTTCGCCAGACCGGCCGTCCGTTTCGGTTCTGCCCCAATAATATCGCCCCTTCCCGAAACCGGTCTAAAAGACCGAGACCGACGGACGGTTCGCCATGGGCCAGACCGGTTTCGAATTCTGCCCCCATATAATATCTTGAAACCGGTCTAGAAAGACCGAACCGAACCGGTTCTCATTTTCGCCGACCGGATTCGGTCCTCAATAATATCTTCCCGAAACGGTCTAGAAAACCGAACCGAACCGTCGCAACGGTCGGTTTATCGGTCTTACATGAACCGGTTTCCTTCTTCAATGTATTCCGAGCCGGTCTGAAAAGACCGAAGACCGTTTCTTCGGACGGTTTCAGTTCTCGCCCGATATCTCCGAAACCGGTCTGAAAAGACCAGAACCGGACGGACGGACGGTTTTCCATACCGGTTTCGGTTCTGCTCGCCCCCAATATCTTCCCGAAACCGGTCTAGAAAATCCAGGCCCGGTCTGGTCTTTCGAACCGGTTTCTCTATCGCCCCCCCTCTCCGCCGCATACGTTCCCTAAACCTGGTCTGGCAGAACGTATTCAGGCGACAGAGCAAAACCGGTTTTTTTGTTTTTTTTTAAATAATCTACTACGGTACCGTTTACGACAGAAATTCTAAAACGACAAAACTGTTAACAGAAATATATATATTTATATATAAAAAAAAAAATAAAATAAAAAAATTGAAAATTCTTCCGGGGGTAACACTTTTCGGGGATAAATTACGGGGGTGAGGGGGTGAGAGGAACACACGATTTCCGTCGTCCGAACGAAAACCTTGGGGTGAAGTAACGATATAAACGACAATAATCGATATATATATATATATATATATATATATATATATATATATATAAATATTTTTCAGGGTAAATTTTTCGAAAATTGGTCACCCTTAATAAATTACGTTTTGTCTGTCGTAATTACGCTTTTTACGACCTGTAAAACTATTCCGTGGGGTAAATTATTACCGGGGGGGGGTAAAAGAATTTTTCGGCGATGGAATTTGTCGTTGTACAGAAGGAGAGGATGGATTTTTTGTTGTCGGACGCGAGGAGGAAAAAAAATCCCGGTTCTTCGGGTGTCTCTCCTTTCGCTAGAATATATATATATATATATATATATATATATATATATATATATATATACATATACAGAAAGTGGTCCAAAAAAATGTATCCACCGTTTAAAAGTCTATAACTTGCAAAATAATTCATGGAATTGTCTAATTTTTGGTTCGAAAGTGTAGCTTAAAGTCCGAACTTGAAGATGCTGACGGTCGGAATATTTTCACGTCAATATTCAGGGGGATGGATTCACGAAAGTCCGTCCGATAGTGTGGGCGGCGTCTTTCGGCGACGTACTCTCAGGGGTGGATTTTCGTCGAGATAAGCCCCCCTACCCCCATCCCCTACATAAATAATACAACCCTTTTGTATATACTACAACACTACCGAAAATGAGACAATTCCATCAATCGGTTTATAAGTTATGGACTTTTAAACGGTGGATACATTTTTTTGGACCACTCTGTAGGGGTCGAACGGTCGATATATCGATATACGCTTCATTCGATATATCGTCCGACGTACGCTTAAATCGACTGTAACTTTTATTATTATTATTATTATTTCGCTTATAGAGGCCGAATTTCGAATATTTTTTATTTATTTATTTATTTTTTTTTTCGACGACTTTGATTAGAGCCATCTTGTAGAGATATTGTCGAGATATTTGGTAAATTAATAAAAAAAAAAGAAAAAAAAAACTTGAACCTTTCGTTAACAATCGATATTTTCGGTGGGGGGTGGCCCCCAAATCTGTATTTTTAACCGAATAAAATTGTCAAATAAAAACTTCATTTTACGCTTCAATTTATGTCCAATATTGTTGATAACATAAAAACAAATCGAGGGGCGGGAGGGAGGGGAAGGGGGGGGGCGAAAGTGACAAATTTCGATTTCGAAAATCCGTTCGAAATAAAGCTAGAAGAAAATGAGGTGGGGGGTGTCCGACGAATCGCACAATTCAACCCTAGATACTGCGTTTTGTATGCAGTTACAGAAGGTGCATCGAAAATATCCCCGTCGGACGGTTCCGAATATATATATATATATATATATATATATATATATATATATATATATATATTGATATCTAATAGTTGGATCGGTAGCATTTAACCGTTTGATGCCGGGGATTTTTTTAGAAAAAAAATCCGCGGCGTCGAAATCGTGCCGTGCAGATTAATGCATCGAATTAATTGCACTAAAACCGTTAATAGACTGCTGCAGTGCTAAGTTGCAGCTGAGGACTAAGTCCCGTAAAAAAAAAATAACCCCGCCCCGTAGGCGTAAATGGGCGGAGAGAGGTTAAACCAACCCCCAACAACCAAAAAAAAAACCCTGTATAACAAAGTGCGTTAAAAATTATACTGTAGGTTCGTCATGTTTCATCTCTCCTCTCTGCTTGCGCCGGTTGAGGTCTTTTGCTAGACCGGTTTGACGCTTCGCCCGTCTTCAGTAAGCTTCTGTACTGTCACTGTCAAGCACTTTGGATGTTTTGCGGCATCCACCCTGCACTTCACTGTCACTTTCACACTGTACTGTAGTGACATGTACCGTGAAAGTGACAGTGACATAAGCGCTACTGAAGGCGGCGAAGGCGGCCCGAAACGATCTAGCAGACCCCGAACCGGCAGTGTTGAAGGAAGAAAGAACGACAGAAATTACGTATTGTAAACTGCATTTATGTACCCTCCACCCCGCACCCCTCAAAAAAAAACAACCCCTACATAACAAAAGGTACCTTAAAATTATAGTAATAATAATAATAATACACGGAGAGGTATAATTAGACTGTAAATTATACTTGGTCACTTGTCTTTATCGCTTTCTGTCGTCGATATCGTCGTCCTCCTCTTCGTCGTCGTCGCCGTCGCCCCCGTCGTCGCCTCTTCCTCTTCGCATTCTTCCTCCGCTTCCGATCCCTTTCGGCGCTTGTCGTCGCCGACCAGATAGCCGTTGTTGACGCCGTTGCTGTAACAGCTGTTCAACCGGTTGCACGGAAACGGTTTCGTATAGCCGTTCTCAAGACGGCCGTTCGCAATGGCAGCGTGCCGTTTCGACGGCGCTGACGACGGCGATTCCTTATCGTCGAGTACGGGCTGAAAAAATAGTCGTACGATTAGCCCGACGATAAATGAAATTTTCGAAGGAAAAAGAGGACGACAGCGGGGTTTACTCTCGGCAGTTCAAAACCAGAACCTTTAAGGAGTTCGAGCAATATAGCGTGTAAATACAATATAATACCGCGTTTGGTATACTCCGAAGGTTGTTTTGGAATATATTCTAGGTTCGTGACGTTTTTCCGCGTCTCCTCTCTGCGCCCAGCGGTCTCGTCTTTTCGCGGACGGTTTCTGTCGGCTGCCGCTCTGCGCCATCTTCAGTAGCTGTGTGTCACTGTCACTGTCAGTGTCAGTGCACCGTCCACCACTATGTCACACCTGTACCGTCTGTACCTGTTTTTGTCTGGTTTTCGAGGGGTTGTCCGAAGTAGTCGGGAGTTTGACGTTCGCCGTCTTCAGTAGCGCTTCGTCAGTCGCTGTCATAGCACTTTGGACGTTTTTTTCCCCTTTTGTCACTACAGTACTGAGTGCAGCAGTGAGTATGCCCTAAAAACATCCAAAGTGCTAACAGTGACTAACACAGGCTACTGAAGGCGGCGGGGCCGACAACCGAGTCTAGTGAAACGAGGAACCGACAGCAGCGAGAGAGAGGGAGAGACAAACATCCGCAGACAGAGTCCAACCCCTCGCGGGCCCGCGAGGGGTTGAATACTCTAGATTCGTGATGTTTCTGTCTCCTCGCCATCTTCAGTAGCGCGCATCTGTCAGTCACTTTGGATGTTTTGGGGCATCCCCACTACTGTCACTTTCACATGTACTGTAGTGTTAAAAACGTCAAACAGTGCTATAACAGCGACTGACACAGCGCTACTGAAGACGGCGAACGGGCCGCGAAATCCCTGAATACTTCAGACAACCCATCGAAGACCACACAAAAAACAGGTACAGACAGTACAAGTGTGACACAGTGGTGGACGGTGCACTGACACTGACAGTGACAGTGACACACAGCGCTACTGAAGATGGCGAACAACCGACAAACAGCAGTCCGGCAAAAAGCGAAATCTTCGCGCGGTTTCGCGAAATAGGTTTCGGCATTTAAAATAAACCTAGCTGATATTGTGTACAGTTTACGCGATACGGTATATAATAAATAAATTGTTAGCGGTAGCGAAAAGTAATCGATATTTGACAATTTTCAGGCAAATTTTCGATTTCGCCACCACCAACTCTCTCTTGAGGAACTCCTCTCGAGACGCAAAAACAAGGTCGATTACTTTTGGTTATTTAAAATGGAAACGAAATGGAGTGGTGTTGGAAAAAAAAAAACCACCCGTTCGATAACCCGATAGTTTAGGGCCGAGTACAAATTAATAATTCGTCCAAACGGAGGTGAAAATGCGCGTCCGTTCGCTCGATATTGGCGTTTGGCGGAATCACAAGAATCCTTGTCTTCCAAGGATTTTTTCAATCCTTTGAAAATATTACCTTTCAAAATCGCGCTAATAATTTATTTATTATACAGGTAACGTTACTGCTGTTCATCCACCACCACCGACCCCTCCGTTACAGCTTGTTGAAAAAGAAGTTTTAAAGCGAGGGGCGGTTTTCATCGAATTTCAAGTAAGACGAAAATATTTCCAGTTTTACAATTTTCAAATGGTTGGAATACAGTCGAATTTTTTAAATAGGGGTTGCCGAAACACACCCCTTGACAGATAAGTGAAAATCTTACCATGCACGCGCCCCTGTCGGACGGCGTCTGCGGTCCACCCTTGCCGTCGGTGTATTTAGCCCTGTAGAAATCAGAGAACAGGAACAGGAAGAGTATTCCGTGGAATCCGATCCAGACCATGAAACTTTTCGGATAGTCGCATTCGGTGAACAGCAACTGGAATTGGTGGCTCATTATGAGCACGAACTGCACCTGAAAACGAATACCGAAAACTTTAAACGTTATCGTTCCATATTCACGATTAGAAACTACGAGAGAGAGAGAGAGAGAGAGAGAGAGAGAGAGAGAGAGAGAGAGAGAGAGAGAGAGAGAGAGAGAGAGAGAGAGAGAGAGAGAGAGAGAGAGAGAGAGAGAGAGAGAGAGAGGGAGGGAGAGAGAGAGAGAGAGAGAAGAGAGAGAGAGAGAGAGAGAGAGGAGAGAGAGAGAGAGAGAGAGAGAGAGAGAGAGAGAGAGAGAGAGAGAGAGAGAGAGAGAGAGAGAGAGAGAGAGAGAGAGAGACGGGAGGAGAGAGAGAGAGAGAGAGAGAGAGGGGAGAGAGAGAGAGAGAGAGAGAGAGAGAGAGAGAGAGAGAGAGAGAGAGAGAGAGAGAGAGAGAGAGAGAGAGAGAGAGAGAGAGAGAAATATATTGTAGAATAGCGATCACTATAATAGTGATAGCCCACTGTCTCACTCAATTTCTCACTGTCTTCAATAGCACTGTTATATCCGATCAGTCACTGTTATATCACTTTGGACGTTTTTCTGCAGTACATGTAGAAAGTGACAGCAGCTGTGAGGATGACCCCGGTAAAACATCAAAGTGCTAATAGCGTGACAGTAACACAGACAAGCTACTGAAGATGGCGAGAAAGCGGCTTTCCAGTTCTACTGAACACATTTCAAAGTAGCAGCGATTTGATTGAAGTGTGCAAGGTCTTCAAAATGTATCAAAAAAGGTATCTAATTCATCTTCCTGGGGGAGTGCGTTTGATCGAGATAAGCCCCACCCCAACATACATAAAAACGCTTTGTATGGCTAAAAAATTTTATATATATACATATAGTAGGATATTTCTTTACCATTTGCATTGAGTGAGGTATTTCTTCCCGCAAATGTATTTTGAATTTTCGGTCCGAGGCGCGACCATGTAATAGAAATACATTACGATGTGC
>JACDQD010000201.1:7500-26695 GCA_019843655.1 Lethocerus indicus | reverse complement strand
GCGTGTTGTCAATTACGGCACGATTGAACCCCTGACTACTCCAGGGGTGATGACAATAATCGGTTATAGAAATGACGGTTTAGCGACCGTATCGCGCCTTCCATATCAATCAATAGATAAGAAAATACAGAAATTTTTCTTTTTAAACTGCTTTTTAGCGCCGTACATAAAGCGCTTTGTCCCCAGTATATGCAGGAATTTTGGTTTCCAAAGGGTTGGAATACCAGTTTCGTGATGTTTCCGTCTCCTCTCTCGCCGAGGTCTGGCCTCCTGTTCACCTTCAGTAGTCACTGTATCAGTCACTCTTGTGACCGCTACTGAAGACGACAGCAGCCGAAACACCAGTCCGGCTGAACACAGCGCTCTACTGAAGATTCTAATGGGCCAGAGGAGCACGGAGAAAACCGGGAAAATTTAACCAATTTAATAAGACGAGCGTTTGACATCGATGCCATTTCACGATTTTTCGGTATGTCCGAAAGGGGTTTGTGGATTTTCTGGCGGTTGGACGTCGGGGAAAAAGACAAAAATATTCGCTCAGGCTGTCTCTGGAAAAAGGGTATTTTCGCGTATCACGCCCAGTCCGACGTGTCGAACCAGGGGAACGGTTTCAGCACAACTCCCCCCTCCACTCGAAATGTACGTGACCGAGGGGAATAGTCAGTGAAACAGAGAAGATTATCGATTATTAGATCCGAGTAAACGGGAGAGCAGTCAAATCGATACAAAATATGAAATAAAAAACAACCTCGCCCTCCCCCCTAGGAAATGTACAAAAGTTGTACAGTCGAGGAATAAAAAATACCGCTCAGTGAAACTTCCTTACGGGGAAGATTTTATCAATTATTAGATTTAACCCATTGAGTGGGGGGAGGATCAGTTAATTACTAAATTTTCCGATACAAAATATACGGCTCAAAAACAACCCGAACCTCCCGCCCTCCTCCTCCCCTCCACCACCTAGAAATGTAAAAGTTGTACAGTCGAGGAATAAAAAATACCGCTCCAGTGAAACTTCCAGGGGAAGATTTTATCGTTGATTTAACCCATTGAGTGAATGGGGGAGGGGATCGGTTAAAATTTTTCCGATACAAAATATACGTTCAGAGGAAGTTTTCAGGTAAAGTTTTACTGTCAAAGAGGTGTAGTCCGGTTTTTAAAACATATTCGCATAAATAAATTTTACGAAAGATTTTCAGAAAAATTTTTTGGTACCCAATGGGTTCAATAAGGATTGGGGAATGAGATGAAGTTTTGAACAGAGATCTCTGGTGGTATTTCTGTTCGACATTTTATTGAATTAATGAAAATATCTGTACGCCAGTAAGATCTTTAGTATCTTAAAATTCGATCGATTTAAATTATCCGGCGTTTCTTTATTGTTTCCCGTTAAAATTAACGCCAGCGTTACGACTGATGAAGGGGGTGGCTGTTGAATTTTCTCGTTTTCCGGAGACTGAAACTTTTCCTTCACCCTTCAACCTCCATTAAGTCGGGGCACGTGCCGTTGTACGCGGTCCAGCACTTTGGCATAATTGACCCGTCACTGGTTTAAGTGCACGTGACGCCACTCTCAGTGCCATTAAATTGGAGACCTGTAAACTCTTGGAGCTGTTAATTATGGGGCCGCGGTTTGTTGAAATTTTCACTTTTCACATATATATATATATATATATATATATATATATATATATATATATATATATAAAGTTGTCCCGAAATTGAGGCAATATTTCAATTTTCAAAATTCTTTCAGTAAAGATATAAAACCATATTAAAAAAAAAAAAACCATTCGACATCCGATAGTTCAGGGGTCAGTTGAAATGGGGGCGTTATTACAGGATATTCACAAAAATAATGAAAGTTTGTAGTATATATATATATATATATATATTTTTTTTTTTTAATTTAAAGGGCGAAGGAAGCGTTAGAAAGAATTGTTGTTCGTCGACCTTGAACCCGGCCGCAGCCAAAGCGCCTCAGTAATCGATAACTGTGACCTCCACAACACACAGTCACAGTCACAACAGTGATTTATTCCCGTACACTTATCTCTTATATATATATATATTTTTTTTATACACCGTCTATAGACGGATATATAAATGTCTGGGTCAGTTTTCGTTCGAATAAATTCGAATATAGCGCCCTTTGTACCAGTTGTCCCTTCGTAAATTCGTGTCGTATTTCCTTTTTGTCCCATTCAAAGACTACCTTAAACGGGAATTTGAAATTTCGTCATCTTCTCATATTAAAATTTTTAATTTTTAGCACTCTCTGTCTGTCTCTGGGTAGTGACAAAAAAAAATACAGTGAATGCCGTAGATTTCTGTCTTCAGTAGTCAGTGGACTCCCGCTCGCGCAGTGGAGTTACTGAGGACGGCGAACGGCCGAATCCTTTCCTGCACGCATGGGCCTAAAACCGAGTCCGGCTCTCCGCCACCAACTCTGTACTTCTTCAGTATCCTCTCGATGACGGCCGCTTCCCGGTTCACCGACCATTCGCCAGCTTTCCGCTGGCGGAAACGATAAAGTCTTTATATACGCAGTGTATAAACGATATATCGATAGTCTGATGGATAAAATTATCTCAATCTGACCGTTTGGCCGCTCCGTTCGTTTCGGTCGTTCGCCACCAGCTTGCGGCACTTCGTGAAGTCCTTTCGACCGGCCGCCGGGTACTTCTGCCGCCCGTCCGTCAGTATCTGGATCATGTTTTAGGCCGAGATCGGTTTCGGCTCTCCGCCACGCTACCTCCTCCTCCTCCTCTCCTCCTCTCATTCTTCCGGCAGATTTTCCTCTCGTAGCCGTACGCCGTTTCCGCCATACTCTAATCGGCAGCAATCGATTGTATTCACTCGTCTATCGATACATTTACGTCAACCTCCTGATACGGCGGTCGGGAAAATATCGAAGCGATATATCGATACATGAAATCGATATATCGCTTGTCGTTAAACTGCGACTAGGACTTACCGGGATTAGCTCTGGACGTTTTCCGTTTCTCTAAATCAGACGCCTGCCAATAACGTAGATGTTTCCAAATAAATATGATCGAGTTCAATTATTGAATATTTTTATCATTTTTTTGGCAAAACCGAATTCGTTCATCTCCGTTTTCCGCCGACCGGGTTGAATTCGAAATCCGAACTCAAAAACCGAATTCAAATTCCCCGCTGTTCTGATTGAATTTTCTACCGGAGTCGACAATTCCCAGCCAAATTCGAATACTTACCGAATAAAATTCAATTTTTCAGTTCAAACCAATTCAACGAGTCAAATTTATCTCCGGAAATTCGAGTTCTCTCCAGGTCGATTTCGGTTTTTTTACGTGCAAATTTAAGCTCAAACTTTCGAGTCGAATTCATCCCCTTCGAATCAATTCATCTTCTTCAAATTCCGTTTCTCAAATTCATCTTCTTCAAAATTCAATTTCAGGTCGATATCAGTGTTATTTCATATCAAATAACCCTAAATTTAATTCATCTGTTTCAAGTCAAATTCATCTTCTTCAAAATTCGTTTCTGTGAAGTCGATTTCAATACCAAATTTAACCCTAATCTTTCAAGTCATATTCATTTCCTTACAAATCAAATTCATCCCTTAAAATTCAATTTCAGTTGATTTCAGTGTTTTTCATCAATTTAACCATTCTTCAAATCAAATTCATCCCAAATGAAATTCATCCCTTCAAATTCAATTTCTCCCAAGTCGATTTCATTGTTTCTTTTCATATCAATTTAACTCTGTATCCTTCAAGTCAAATTCATCTCCTTTCAAATCAAATTCATCCCTTCAAAATTCAATTTCTCCCAAGTCGATTTAGTTTCTTTGCCAAATTTACCCTAAATGTTTCAAGTGTCATATTCATCTCCTTCCAAATCAAATTCATCCCCTTCAAAATTCAATTCCCAAGTGTCGATTTAGTTTCTTTACATACCAAATTTAACCTGATCTTTCAAGTTCAAATTCATCTCCTTCAAATCAAATTCATCCCTTCAAAATTCAATGACTCCCAAGTCGATTTCAGTGTTTTTTCATATCAAATTTAACCGTACTCATCAAAGTCGAATTCATTTCCTTCCAAATCAAATTCATCCCCTTCAAAATTCAATTTCTCCCAAGTCGATTTTAGTTTCTTTATATACCAAATTTAACCCTAATCATTCAACTCATATTCATTACCTTACAAATCAAATTCATCCTTTTAAATTCAGTTTCTCCCAAGTCGATTTTAAGTGTTTTTATCCTAATCAACCTGAATCTTTCAAGTCAAATTCATCCCTTCAAAATTCAATTCTCCCAAGTCGATTTTCAGTTTTTTTACATACCAAATTTAACCTGTATCGTTCAAGTCTATTCATCTCCTTCAAATCAAATTCATCCTTCAAAATTCAATTTTCTAAGTCGATTTCAGTGTTTTCATATCAAATTTAAATCAAAGTCAATCATTTCCTTCCAAATCAAATTCATCCCCTTCAATTCAATTCTCCAAGTCGATTTTAGTTTCTTTATATACCAAATTTAACCTAATCCTTCAAGTCAAATTCATCTCCTTCAAATCAAATTCATCCCCTTCAAAATTCAATTTCTCCCAAGTCGATTTCAGTGTTTTCATATCAAATTTAACCTAATCATCGAGTCGAATTCATCTTCCTTCAAATCAAATTCATCCCTTCAAAATTCAATTCCTCCAAGTCGATTTTAGTTTCTTTATATACCACCCTAATCATTAAGTCTCAAATCAAATTCATCCCCTTCAAAATCAGTTTCTCCCAAGTCGAAGTGTTTTTCATATCAAATTTAACCTCAAAGTCGAATTCATCAAATCAAATTCATCAAAATTCAATTCCTCCAAGTCGATTTAGTTTCTTTATATACCAAATTTAACCCTAATCATTCATTTAACCCTAATCTTCAACTCATATTCATTTCCTTCAAATCAAATTCATCCCTTCAAAATTCAGTTTCTCCCAAGTCGATTTCAGTTTCTTTATATACCAAATTTAACCCTAATCATTCAGTCATATCATCTCCTTCAAATCAAATTCATCCCTTTAAAATTCAATTTCTCCCAAGTCGATTTCAGTGTTTTTTCATACCAAATTTAACCCTAATCTTTCAAGTCATATTCATCTCCTTTCAAATCAAATTCATCCCCTTCAAAATTCAATTTCTCCCAAGTCGATTTCAGTGTTTTTTCATATCAAATTTAACCCTAATCATTCAAGTCATATTCATCTCCTTCCAAATCAAATTCATCCCCTTCAAAATTCAATTTCTCCCAAGTCGATTTTAGTTTCTTTACATACCAAATTTAACCCTAATCTTTCAAGTCATATTCATCTCCTTCCAAATCAAATTCATCCCCTTCAAAATTCAATTTCTCCCAAGTCGATTTCAGTGTTTTTTCATATCAAATTTAACCTGAATCCTTCAAGTCAAATTCATCTCCTTTCAAATCAAATTCACTAAATTCAGTTTCTCCCAAGTCCGGTGTTTTTTCATATCAAATTTAAATCCTTCAAGTCAAATTCATCAAATAAATCATCCTTCAAATTCAATGACTCCCAAGTCGATTTCAGTGTTTTTTCATATCAAATTTAACCTGAATCCTTCAAGTCAAATTCATCTCCTTTCAAATCAAATTCATCCCCTTCAAAATTCAATTCCTCCCAAGTCGATTTTAGTTTCTTTATATACCAAATTTAACCCTAATCTTTCAAGTCATATTCATTTCCTTCCAAATCAAATTCATCCCCTTCAAAATTCAATTTCTCCCAAGTCGATTTTAGTTTCTTTATATACCAAATTTAACCTAATCATTCTAAGTAGAAGTCATTCATTTCCTTCCAAATCAAATTCATCCCCTTCAAAATTCAATTTCTCCCAAGTCGATTTTAGTTTCTTTATATACCAAATTTAACCCTAATCATTCAAGTCATATTCATCTCCTTCCAAATCAAATTCATCCCCTTCAAAATTCAATTTCTCCCAAGTCGATTTCAGCGTTTTTTCATACCAAATTTAACCCTAATCTTTCAAGTCCTTACAAAATACTTTTTTTCCAAATCGATCGAGTTTCTATCAACATAATATATATGTAAGTAGGGCTTTGAATTGGGGCTGAAATCAGGATTAGGTTCGGCAAAAGTGTCCTGTTTAGCCTGTAAACGCCTTACGCCGTCTGTAGCACAGTATAGAGAGAGAGGAGAGAGAGAGAGAGTGAGAGGAGAGAGAGAGAGAGAGAGAGAGAGAGAGAGAGAGAGAGAGAGAGAGAGAGGAGAGGGGTCGATAGGTCGGGGTTGGAATCGATAGTTTTCATCTACTTAAAAAACCGGTGTAAGCCGCCCCGGCCCCGCCCCGGCCCCTGCCCCCCCCAATACCCAACTAACATAGGTTGCCATGAGCCTGTGCCACTATCGATTAGCCTCCAACACAATCCGACTCTGACCGACCCCGCCCACAAAACCAATAAATATAGCAGCCGAACAGTCTCAATAATAGACCACCAGACAACGGTCTGGATGTGAGAAAAAAAAATGTTATAAACTGTCTCGAAGAAAAGTTCAATTACCCAGAGATATATACTCCAGAGTGGGGTTACCTTAAGTCCTTTGGTGGCACTGTCGCTTATATATTATTATATATATATATATATATATATATATATATATATATATATAGCTATAGCAGCCCAAAAGGAATTGGAAAGATAAACATAAACAACTATAGATTTGCAAAGCCCTTTGTCAGGACAACCTTTATATATGAGGAGCCGGGCAGAGCCTCAGTCGAGTCTTGTCTTTGATTGAGTGTGTGTGCTTGTAGCTATTATTTTTTTCTGTGCAATAAAATTTATCATTTTTAAAACTCTCTTTTCGACCGGGATAGTCTAACTTTTATATATATATATATATTATATATATATATATATATATATATATATATATATATTGGGTCGACAACTAAGTCATTGGGGTGGTGGGGGTTTCGTCGCTGGACGTCGAGACAGGCGTTATTTGTATTTTTACACGCGTATCTACATCTTCAAACCTATTGAAGAGTATTCTGAAATGTTTATTACTATTCGTAACGAAAAAAGTATCAAAAAATGCACGATATAAGGGTGAATATGCTGCACACCCGAAGGTGAGTAGAATCCGCAATTATTTAGTTGCCAACAAACATATATATATATATATATATATATATATATATATATATATATATATATATATACTGGGTGGTCCAAAAATGTATCCACCGTTCAACAGTCCATAACTTGAAAACTGATGGACCGAACTGTCTCATTTTTGGTGAAAGTCTAACAAAGTCCCAACTTAAAGTTGTGACCGGCTGTAGGCGTTCGAAATTTGTCACCAACCAACGTGTTCAGTCTCGGATATTCGCACGTGAATATGTGTAGGACGGATTCGCCACGAAGTTGAGTTCATCCGATGCGCTGCAGGTTGGGCGTAATCGTTTTCTCTGTAGATGTTAATAATGGTGACGTTGATTTCGAAAACCTGCAGTGTGATATCTGTTTAAGTTGGACTTTAAGCTACACTTTCACCAAAATGAGACACAACTCGGTCAATCAGTTTACAAGTTATGGACTGTTAAAGAGTGGATACATTTTTGGACCCTCTGTATATATATATATATATATATATATATATATATATATATATATATATATATATATATATAATTCAATGAAATCGACAATATAAAATGTTACACTTCAGCCGCGTTTCAAGCGCGAGTTTCAAGTACCGACAACGAAGTGAGACCGGTACTTGAAGCCGGTTTAAGTCAGGTGTCGGGCCAGTTAATGAAGAGTGGTAATATTCACCCAAAGAATTACCTAGCGAGGGGTGGTAAATGAGGCTTATTAGTGAAATGTCACGTGGTGTGTTGGAGGAGGGTGGGTGGGTGGTAGTCCTACGCTGTTTAAAGGTCATTATGGTATTTAAGTGGGGGTGTGTTCGCTATGTACCCTTAAGTTAATAATACAATGGGTCCAACCGTCTTAACTTTCCCTTAAATAGATTTCCTTTAAGGGGCAAGTGTAACTCTGTTTGGGACCACTTGTGACCGAATATGGGCCAAATCAGCCATTTTTTGAAAATTCGAAAATTTTCCATTTTTCAGGTTTCCCTTCAGGGGCAAGTGTAACTCTGTTTGGGACCACTTTTGACCTAATATGGGCCAAATCGGGGGACTTTTTTAAAAAATTTTAAAATTTTCGATTTTTCAGGTTTCCTTTCAGGGGCAAGTGTAACTCAGTTTGGGACCACTTTTGACCGAATATGGGCCAAATCGGGGGACTTTTTTAAAAATTTTAAAATTTTCGATTTTTCAGGTTTCCTTTCAGGGGCAAGTGTAACTCAGTTTGGGACCACTTTTGACCGAAAATGGGCCAAATCGGCCGATTTTTTTGAAAATTCGAAAATTTTCATTTTTTCACCTCTCATTTCAGGGGCAAGTGTAACTCAGTTTGGGACCACTTTTGACCGAATATGGGCCAAATCGGCCGATTTTTTTGAAAATTCGAAAATTTTCATTTTTTCACCTCTCATTTCAGGGTCAAGTGTAACTCAGTTTGGGACCACTTTTGTCCGATCGTATGGCATTTTAGAGCCGATTTCGCACCTAAAACCCCATTTATGGGCCTAAAATAGCATTTTTCGGCCAATTTTGCCGCTATAAAACCGCATTTTGGGGCCGATTTTTCTAAAAACACCATTTTCGGGCCTAATAACCTGGCGGCCACTGAGTAGTGGTCCAAATCGGGGATAAATTTTTGAAATTTCGTATTAAAAAGCGGTATACTTTTATTAAATTCTATTTATTTATAAAGTTCCAAAAAAAACAGAAAATCGACGCCGTTCAGAGGGGTGGGCTGGGGTTCGATTCCCGCTGTGCTGTGGGCAAATTACAGGTCTATTTAACTCGATATTTGGGCAACTAAAGTTTGTAATTGCCGCAATATCAGTTTACCCTCCAGGGGACAAATTAAATTACGGTTAATTAAAATGGGAACCGTTTAATTAGTGAAGATCGGCTTTATTATAAGACGGGGTCGTAAACAGGTTTTGAACAGGCGTTGTCTCACAACCAACCCCTACAAAACAACCCCTCTAATACAATTAGAGTAGAGGAGGGATGCAATAACGGTATAATTAGCGTCATTTGGCGCTAGACCTGTTTTCGGTGGCCGCATCTTCAGTAGCGCTCTTAGGATGATTTTTTTCTGTTTTTTGGGCCATCCTCAATGCAACTTGGCTATTTTCAATCTATTGCACAGTACAAGTGACACAGTGACAGTGACAGTGACAGTGACGGTGCAGTGAGGATGCTTCCCATAAAAAACACCCAAAGTGCGGATAGTGACTACTGAAGACGGGGGGGAGCGGCCCCAAACCGGCGAGACAGGAGACACAAAAACACAGGAAATCTACGGTTTTAATCATTGAAATATTTTCTATTTTTCAACTTTCCTTTCAGGGGCAAGTGTAACTCAGTTTTGGACCACTTTTGACCCAATATGGGCAGAATCGGGGGACTTTTTTGAAAATTCGAAAATTTTCGATTTTTCAACTTTCCTTTCAGGGGCAAGTGTAACTCAGTTTGGGACCACTTTTGATTTTCCCAAGTGTAATATGGGCCAAATCGAACTTTTTGAAAATTAAAATTTTCGATTTTTCAACTTTCCTTTCAGGGCAAGTGTAACTCAGTTTTGGACCACTTTTGACCGAATATGGGCCAAATCGGCGAAAATTTTTTGAAATTTCGAAAATTTTCGATTTTTCAACTTTCCTTTCAGGGGCAAGTGTAACTCAGTTTGGGACCACTTTTGACCGAATATGGGCCAAATCGGGCGACTTTTTTGAAAATTCGAAAATTTTCGAATTTTTCAACTTTCCTTTCAGGGGCAAGTGTAACTCAGTTTTGGACCACTTTTGACCGAATATGGGCCAAATCGGGGGACTTTTTGAAAATTTAAAA
Organism: Lethocerus indicus; assembly: GCA_019843655.1. Classification (NCBI taxonomy): domain Eukaryota; kingdom Metazoa; phylum Arthropoda; class Insecta; order Hemiptera; family Belostomatidae; genus Lethocerus; species Lethocerus indicus. The sequence continues at coordinate 16,680 of JACDQD010000201.1, read as the reverse complement.
TTTTCGATTTTTCAACTTTCCTTTCAGGGGCAAGTGTAACTCAGTTTGGGACCACTTTTGACCGAATATGGGCCAAATCGGGCGACTTTTTTGAAAAATCAAAAATTTTCGATTTTTCAACTTTCCTTTCAGGATCAAGTGTAAATCAGTTTTGGACCATTTTTGATAGAATACGGGCCAAATCTGGGAACATTTTGAAATATTTAATCAGACTGAAATTAGTGAATGGAGGCCCGGTTTGTTTTCTGACAGCGGCTACTTTCAATTAAGCCCCCTAATTGGGGGCTTTATCAAGTTTACCCCAATTAAACCGCCCGCCCCCTCGAGGCTGTGTTTTTCTCGTCTCAATTCTGAAAACCTCGTTAATTATCCCTGTATATAATTGCTAATTTGAAAGGGCACCGGTTGTATAAAGCAGACTTGAGAAGTTGGCTTTTTATAATTCGTTTACTTCAGGAAAACTGCTTACTTTGGCTTAGAGTAGAAGGCAGATTTATTCGTAATTATTATAACGGCGAATTGAAGCTCGACTCTTATAAAAGGAGGAAAGTTTCATTTTCAATTCAAGTTGATTGAGGGCCATTTATTGAACTGAAAATCGCGTCAAGTACCGAATACTCGAATGAAAATACTTGTTTTAAGCCCGACGGCTTTATTTACGCCCAGTTTCAACGGATAGATACAGTTTTAACTGTCGCGGATACCGTTTTTTGTGGTCTTTCGCCAGACCGGTTTCGGTGCCGCCGTCTTCAGTAGCGCTCTGCCGTTGCCCCAAAACCGGTATTTTGAACTAATATTTTTATATTTTCCTTACAGACGGGGGCCACTCCCTTTGTTATTCTTGAAATTTATTATACTTTTTTTTTATCAGATATTCTTGGTTTCGGTGGAAAATAAATGGATTAAATTTCAAAATTCAAAAAATTTTTTTTTTTAGCGTACGCGTTATCGATTCTATTCGAACATCGAACGTCTGTATTTATTCAAACAGTTGAAAATGCAGTAATAAATTAATAATAAATTGTCCCAGTTTTCATATACAGTTTTAAAAATAATTCTTAGAGTATAAAGAGGAACAAGTGGGGTATATATTTCCCCGTTGAGGCCATTATCTGTCTCCACGTTTCAAATTGGATTTGGCCACATAACGCTTTTAGAAAGCTTTTTTTTTTTTTTTTTATATATTTTCTACCTCTCCCACTTCGCAAAGCCCATTTCCCGAATATTCCGAAACAGTTTCCGCGGGGGTGGTGGTGGGGGTGGGGGTGTTTTTTTCTTTAATATTTCCTATCGTAAAGTCCGAACTTTATTTCCGTCTCGAATTTGATTAGGGACGGACTAAATTTCAAATCGGCAAAACGATACCGGTCTTCAGTAGCGTTGTGTGTCAGTGGACCGTCCTGACGGTAACATAATGCCCAATAACAGGCGGCGGAGGTACATACAAAGCGGCCGACAACAACACGGCGCTACTGAAGACGGCGAGCGGCCGAAACCGACAGAAACGGATACCGGTCTAGTTTTTTTTTTGGGTCTCTCCAGTCCGAACCCTGGAATGTTCCAGTGCTGAACATTCAATACGGTAGATTTCCTCTATTTCCCGTCTCATATCGCGGGGTTTTTCGCTAGACAGTTTTCGGCGCCGCTCGCCATCTTCAGTAGCGGTGTCAGTCTTCAGTGGCGTAAAAATATTTTCGACTTTCCGTCCGATTATCTGTCCCGTTGTTCAGTCGAAACTTTCCCTGTAAAGACAGATTGGAGGGAACTTTTGCCCAATTTTGGACTTTTGTACAAAAGAAAGTAGTAAAGGGAATTCAGTAGCGAATTATCGAGCTAGAGAAAGTCGTGGACTTAAAAAATTTCTGTTTGTCCAAATCCTAATTCAATCTTCTTACAAAATCGGATCAGGAAACCCCTGACCTTTGGCAATTAGCTGAAACTTATAATGAAATGTTTTATGGCCGACATTTTATAAATTTGAAAGGCTTCTCCTCAATTTAAGTAAGCCAATTATTATTACTTGCCTTTTGTTGGAACTTAAAGTTGAGGGCTGACTAAGCGATATGAAACTTAATCCCCAGTAGGAATAATACCACTTAAGACTTCCCGCAATTGTAGTTACAATTTGTTCTACTTGTAACAACCCCTTATCCGCCATTTTCTAGACTTTTCCCTATGAAAATCTTACGAAAATTTCTGTCGCCCGAATAAAAAAAAACAGTTAATCCGTTCGAAGTTGAACTGATTTCAAGTGCCAAAGTGTGGGGTAACTTGAAAATAAAACCCAGACAGTGCGTCTAGACGCTCGTATCACGTCGGATTGGGGGTGGAGGGGAGGGTGGGGCGGTGGGGGCCGGGAAAATTTATGAGATTTTCCCCGGCCTCGTAAATTGAAATGTTTTTCCGTTTTCCTCCTCCACCCACGAACTTCCACCCCCAACCCCCCGCACGCACACACAGACACAGAGTCGGAAAACTTCCCCTACTGCTGCTGCACTTTTAAACCCCGGTCTCAGAGTTTTTTTATGTTTTCCCTTTTTGTCCAGCTTTCGACAGCCCTAAAACCCCTGAACAGGCTCGAGGGAGAAAACCTCCCGCTCTCAAACTTTCACCAAGCGATTCTCTGTTCCCCAGTAAAGTTCTCATAAACCGACTGCATATATATAAGAGGGGGAAGAGAAAAATTCCGCTCGAATTTTGGCCAAAAACAACGCAGTATTCACCGGATCCGGGGTGGTTGGGGGTGGAGGAGGGCGCCCGTTTTCTCGTTCCCGAAACTGAAAGGGCGGCAAGTGAAAAGGGCGCTTTGGAATTGAGGGGTTAAAAAAAACCCCTGCATCGAAGACGGAGCTTGAGGAGATCGAAGAAAATGAATTTTTGAGGCGCTTCGGCGATTGAGGAAAAGACGTCGGCACAACTCGAAATGGATATTTATAATTTTGAAAAAACACCAAAATTAGGATTCCCGCGTCCCCATTTAAGTGATGTCCACTTAAGGGATGGAGCGTACGAAGGAAAATTCGTTCCCGATTAATCCCATAATTGGAGGCGCGATTAACAGGGAATGGACTAAAAAAAAAAATTAATTCTGTAAATACCAAAACCCTTCGATGAATACGAGGTTGGCGTGACGGCGGAAATAAACCCCTGGACTCTAAAACCGTGGGGTGGGGGTGGGGGCGGCGGCGGCAGATATTAATCTGTGGGCGGAACAATATAGAAACAATCGATAAGACGATAAGTCTATTTTCGCCCGACGACCTTACAACTCTACGAATGGCTTGAAAATGCTCAGCTACGGCTGGAAAACGGGATGAAAATTGGGGTGGTGGGGGTGAAGGAAAATTGCGATATAGGAAGTTGTTGGCCTGAAAGAGGGGCGGTTTCTGGAGTAGAGGGTGGTTTCGGGAAGAGAGCGGGATCACGGGATGAGGCCTGAGAGGGGGCGGGGAGAGACCTCGTGTCCCGCGGGAGGAACCCCCCCCTGGAAGCTGTTGACAGATTTGAGATTCACCCGACAGCAAGTGGCGTTGTTGTACATATTTTTAAGTACAGATAAGCCCCGTAGATGGTTTTGAATCCATGTATAAGATAGATTCGGCCTCTCTGCAATGTCCCAGTGTTGAACTATTGACCTCAATAATGGCCTTTATTCGGGGTCATCATCGACCTCCTCCTCCTCCACGGAGGACGTCCTCCGGCGCTCCTCGTCTTTTCAACGAAAAAAAACCCACGGACCGGAATTTTTTTTTTTTCTTTCCCGATACCGGATTTTGTGTTGGCGCGCACTTAAAATATGTATCAACGCCATATTGTTTTCTGGTGAATTCCGCAATTGGCTCAGTCGCCAATCGGTACTTGATGGGTTGATCTTAGATTTGTTGGGAAATTCAACCGAACTCCCGGTGACTTTTGTGACAATCCAATTTCATTGATTTAGAACTCAAATTCGAGTTCGAGCCATCACTTCGGTACAGTGTTAAATCAAGTGCTGCACTTGTTTGGGGCTTAACTCGGAAGGGAAATTGACAGGGGGGAACTTGCAGAAAAGTGAAACTTTTTCCACTACTCAGGGAGAATAATAAACGATTCCTCATTTTGGCCGGCATTTGATATATCGATATATCTAAAGGGAGGGGCCCAAAAAAATGTATCCACCGTTCAAAAGTCCATAACTTGCAAACTAATTGACCGAGTTGTCTCATTTTTGGTAGTTTTGTAGTTTTTGTAGTTTCCTGCAATTGCGCCACACAACCGTTGTATTATGGGACTTATCTCGACGGAAAATCCACCAGGAAGACGGGGGATAGAGGCCGTAGAGGTGCCCCGGACTTGACTCCTCTAGGACTTTTAACCTCTTTGGGGTGTTGGGGGGAACACTAAAGGACTTCGTTTATCGACGACAAAAGCCCGGCACATTGGATGAACTTCGAGGAGTATCCATCCAACATATCCACGTGCAAATATCCGACTGCACGTGGTGCAGTTGGGCGGCATCGTTTCTCTCTCTGTGGATTTTAATAACGGTGGACAATTTCGAACACCTACAGCTATGATATATCTTCAAGTTGGACTTTAAGCTACACTTTGAACCAAAAATTAGACAACTCAGTCGATTAGTTTTCGAGTTATGGTCTGTTGAACGGTGGATACATTTTTTTGGACCACTCTCTTACAGATATATGACGTCACCGAACAACTTAAACATTAAAAACCAAAAAAAAAAAAAAACCCAGAAAAATAAGTGCTTTGCCTACAAACTAGCCAATTGGAAATGGGACAAGTGTGGCCCGGTTTTGTGTTGTACTCTGACCTTTGAACCGAGGTCGGAAAAAGAAAAGGTCCGCCCTGAACTACCGCAGTGGGGAAAAAAAAAGTGGGAGTTTGACCTTTGTACACCCCAAGAACAACCCCTATTAAAACCTACCCCTCAAGGCTCACACAATAGGAACCGTTTCGTTGTTGAACTCTTCCAGAACATGGCCTGGAATATGTATGGAATTAGACACTGAACGTCGTCATCGGGGAAACTTTATGTATAACTAATTTTCCTCTTCATTTTCCAGTTTACAAAGTTCCCTCTTGGGGCGATGTTCGAAAAAACAAAATTTTGAAATTTGAAAAATTTTCGATTTTTCAACCGTTTAGGGGCAAGTGTAACTCGGTTTGGGACCACTTTTGACCGAATATGGGCAAATGGGCCAACTTTTTGAAAATTTCAAAAATTTTCGATTTTTCAGGTTTCCTTTCAGGGCAAGTGTAACTCAGTTTGGGACCACTTTTGACCGAATATGGGCCAAATCGGGCGACTTTTTTGAAAATTCGAAAATTTTCGATTTTTCAGGTTTCCTTTCAGGGGCAAGTGTAACTCGGTTTGGGACCACTTTTGACCGAATATGGGCCAAATCGGGCGACTTTTTTGAAAATTCGAAAATTTTCGATTTTTCAGGTTTCCTTTCAGGGGCAAGTGTAACTCAGTTTGGGACCACTTTTGACCGAATATGGGCCAAATGGGCCGACTTTTTGAAAATTCGAAAATTTTCGATTTTTCAGGTTTCCTTTCAGGGGCAAGTGTAACACAGTTTGGGACCACTTTTGACCGAATATGGGCCAAATGGGCCGACTTTTTGAAAATTCGAAAATTTTCGATTTTTCAGGTTTCCTTTCAGGGGCAAGTGTAACTCGGTTTGGGACCACTTTTGACCGAATATGGGCCAAATGGGCCGACTTTTTGAAAATTCAAAAATTTTCGATTTTTCAGGTTTCCTTTCAGGGGCAAGTGTAACTCAGTTTGGGACCACTTTTGACCGAATATGGGCCAAATGGGCCGACTTTTTGAAAATTTCAAAATTTTCATTTTCAACTTTCAAAGGGCAAGTGTCTCTCAGTTTGGGAGTACTTTGTTAACCGAGTACGGGCCAATCGAAACTTTTTGAAATTTCTAATACGACTATTCTGAATTCAAATAAAACCTTAAGTGTACGTAAGGTCTAGGCCTTTTCAAAGAACAATCTACCAAAAAAAAGCGCAGTTTAAGCGCTGTGTCTATATGCCTTTTGCCGTCCAAGATTAACGGTGATGATATTGCACGATATTGTTTAAACGCGATATCAATTCGATAAAATTCTCCGAGCCGAACACGTTTTTAACGATTCAAACCTTGGGATGCGCCTTTCGAGGTCGACGTTAGCGCTCAGCGGGGCCGCCACAACCAACCAAGTTGCAAATTTTCATTTACCAGCCACAATATCATTTGATGATTCGAAAATTGGTTTTCGATATCTAGGCACTTTGATATACAATAGATATATAATAGATTTGCATATATAATTGGCCGAACGTAGCCGTATTAACGATCAACTACGCCCGGGGAGGGGAAGCCCAAATACGTTTCCCTATTTCAATTATCAATTTTCACTTTTCTAAAGAAACCCGACTGAAGGATGGGGGGGGGATTGAGTCACCCTCAATATCGCCCCATCTCAGAGTAGTACTAGTACTCTGTCCCGGCGAGTACCTGTTAGTCGACCTCATTTAGCTAGTGGAAGCCCTAAACGCGCACCCTTAACCCTTAAACCATTATTAGACCTCGCCCCACACCTAAACTCTATATACCCCCTCCCCGGATGCCCGCTAGAATATTGCAGATGTTATCGTCTAATGTTACCCCTTCAGACTGACCACCCCTTCACCCACCAACCCCGAACCGACTACATTTACGGATGTTGGACACTGTACTCGGATCGATGTACAAAAATTATGAACGACAGACCGAAAATGTTAATGTTATTTTGGAACCACCCCCAAATACGCGTCTGAAAAGCACAGACCTAAATCGAAAATTTGGACTGTCGTTAGACCTCTTTGAAAAGCGATGGCCAAACAGACTGATATAATATATTATAGAGCCGTATTTAAAAAACCGACACGGAATTTTGTTTTTGAAAACAATTTTCCCCGCTTCGACCCATATTCGGTCAAACTGGGTGGTCCCAAACTGAGTTACACTTGACCCTGAAAGGAAACCTGAAAAATCGAAAATTTTTTGAATATTCAAAAAAGTCGCCCTATTTGGCCCATATTCGGTCAAAAGTGGTACCAAACTGAGTTACACTTGCCCTGAAAGGAAACTGAAAATCGAAAATTTTGAATTTTCAAAAAGACGCCTAATTTGGCCCGTATTCGGTCAAAAGTGGTACCAAACTGAGTTACACTTGCCCCTGAAACGACAGTTGAAAGAACGAAAATTTTTGAAATTTTTAAAAAAGTTCGCCGATTTTGCCCCTATTCGGTCAAAAGTGGTCACAAACTGAGTTACACTTGCCCTGAAAGGAAACCTGAAAAATCGAAAATTTTTGAATTTTCAAAAAGTCGCCCTATTTGCCCCCATATTCGGTCAAAAGTGGTACCAAACTGAGTTACACTTGCCCTAAAAGAAAGTTGAAAAATCGAAAATTTTGAAATTTCAAAAAGTTCCCTCGATTTGGCCCTATTCGGTCAAAAGTGGTACCAAACTGAGTTACACTTGCCCTAAAAGAAAGTTGAAAAATCGAAAATTTTGAAATTTCAAAAAGTTCCCTCGATTTGGCCCTATTCGGTCAAAAGTGGTCACAAACTGAGTTACACTTGCCCCTTAAAAATTGCAAAATCGAAAATTTTGAAATTTCAAAATGTTCCTCGATTTGGCCCGTATTCGGTCAAAGTGGTCCGAAACCGAGGTACGCTTGCCCCTAAAAGGAAATTTGAAAAATCGAAAATTTTGAAATTTTTAAAGAGTTCGCCGATTTGGCCCATATTCGGCCAAACTGAGTTACTTGCCCCTTGAAAACATTGTACAGGGCATAGAACAACGTTTTCGCATTGTCTACAATACCTCGGACGTATACTGAAGTAGAAACGAAATATTTATAATTTGTATGTGAAGCCGGTTGGCGGGGTAATATTATAAATGTTTGATCGTTAAAAATTGTACCGTTGCCTGGGTAAAATCCCCAACCCAACCCCCTCCCCAACACCCACCCCAAGGGGTGGACAGTTTGTTCGAACTTTCCCTTTCATGACATTTTCCCCTGCCACCCACCCCATGACTGGTTTTCGTAGAATAACTGATCTATACCGACTAATCCATTCAATTCTCTCCGTGGATTGTTTTGCGATTTGAGAAACAAACGATCCCGCGGGTATCGGATTTGTTTCAGGTCGAGTTGGGGAAAAAATCCATGAAACAGAAGTGACGTCTCTTGAGCTTTGTCGAATCTTGTAATTTTTTTCAAATATTCTGAGTCATGAGAGTTTCCCCTGGGGGTGGGTGGGAAAGAGTGATTGAGATATGTAACAATCTTGGATTGGTCGCTAGAGTGATTATGCGTGTGTCCTGAACGTGGAAAGAATATATTGAAAATAGATACTTCGGGATATATCGAATGAAACAGATATCGATATATAACCTGGGGGTGGGGTAGTGGGAGGAGGGGGGTGGTGGCCCATTCCAATTTTAACCCTGATCAGAACTGGGTTAGGCCCGGAGGTATAAAACGTTGACGTTATATCCATGTTTTATCCGTTGATGGATTGATGGGGGTGGGGGCGCGATACCTGCCCTAAACTGTCATTTTATAACTGATTATTGTCGCACCCACCCGGTGGTGGGGTGGGTGGAGGGGAGGGGTTGACCTTTTAACCCGATGTCAATATATAGCCGGGGGTGGGGGGTGTCAATCGGGTCAATTCATTATTCAACCCCAACCCCCGCACGCAATCAATATCGTTATATAATGCGGCCTTAGGCAAACTTGATTATTAGAAAGGGGTAATTTTTTTTTTTTTTAATTTAGAAACATCCGCGATAAGGGCCGTTTTTATCTTCCTCCCCGCCCTCGGAAAGGACGAAATTAAACCATCCCAATATTAAACGTCAATATATTGGCGTTATTAGAATAAAACCGACAATGTTTACGGTCGAAAATATTAAAGAAAAAGTGTTAACATTCAGTTCACATTTCAAATCTGAATACTATAAATTTGTCCAGACAACTGATACCGATATCAGATTTTTCTTTTATTCCCAGGTTTATAATTGCAGATTTTGCCCCCTTCCACCCAAATTTTTTTGATTCAAAATATAAAAATTCGGCCCGTAGAAACTTAAATTTCACTGATTCTAAACCCTAAAATTCCTGT
>JACDQD010000201.1:0-2500 GCA_019843655.1 Lethocerus indicus | reverse complement strand
GTCCAAGGAAGGCCGAGAGCCATCCGACTACTGTCTAGTCGAAGCGTCCCTCGAGGTAGTGTCCTCCAGGTCCACTCCTGTAGACAATATATACCTCCGATATACCCCTGCATATCCTTCTACAGTCCCAAATCCTACCTCGAGGACAGAGAGGTTCTTCAGAGTCCAAGGAAGGCCGAGAGCCATCCGACTACTTTAAGTAGTCGAAGCGTCTGTCCCTCCTCGAGGTAGTGTCCTCCAGGTCCACTCCTGTAGACAATATATACCTCCGATATACCCCTGCATATCCTTCTACAGTCCCAAATCCTACCTCGAGGACAGAGAGGTTCTTCAGAGTCCAAGGAAGGCCGAGAGCCATCCGACTACTGTTAGTAGTCGAAGCGTCTGTCCCTCCTCGAGGTAGTGTCCTCCGGGTCCACTCCTGTAGACAATATATACCTCCGATATACCCCTGCATATCCTTCTACAGTCCCAAATCCTACCTCGAGGACAGAGAGGTTCTTCAGAGTCCAAGGAAGGCCGAGAGCCATCCGACTACTGTTAGTAGTCGAAGCGTCCCTCGAGGTAGTGTCCTCCAGGTCCACTCCTGTACACAATATATACCTCCGATATACCCCTGCATATCCTTCTACAGTCCCAAATCCTACCTGGAGGGCAGAGAGGTTCTTCAGAGTCCAAGGAAGGCCGATAGCCATCCGACTACTGTCTTGTGGAAGCGTCCCTCGAGGTAGTGTCCTCCGGGTCCACTCCTGTACACAATATATACCTCAGATATACCTGCATATCCTTCTACAGTCCCAAATCCTACCTGGAGGGCAGAGAGGTTCTTCAGGGTCCAAGGAAGGCCGAGAGCCATCCGACTACTGTTAGTAGTCGAAGCGTCCCTCGAGGTAGTGTCCTCCAGGTCCACTCCTGTAGACAATATATACCTCCGATATACCTGCATATCCTTCTACAGTCCCAAATCCTACCTGGAGGACAGAGAGGTTCTTCAGGGTCCAAGGAAGGCTGAGAGCCATCCGACTACTTTAAGTAGTCGAGGCGTCCGTCCTCCTCGAGGTAGTGTCCTCCAGGTCCACTCCTGTACACAATATATACCTCAGATATACCCCTGCATATCCTTCTACAGTCCCAAATCCTACCTGGAGGACAGAGAGGTTCTTCAGAGTCCAAGGAAGGCCGAGAGCCATCCGACTACTTTAAGTAGTCGAAGCGTCTGTCCCTCCTCGAGGTAGTGTCCTCCAGGTCCACTCCTGTAGACAGTATATACTCAAATATACCATCCACAGCCCGCATCCAGAGATTCCGCTCAAAAGTCCTTCCTACCACCCTTAATGCTCCCCCCCCTACCCCCCGCCAGGGGTATGTTTCTAACCAGACAATCCACGGATGACCTCTCAACATACCCCGACCGTCCCGGTTCCTGAAGTTCCACTCCCGCCTCTGTCCTCCCCATCCCTTTTCCTCTTTTACCCACCCGTTAACCGGGTCGGCTCAAACGGGGTGTTATTATAGTGTTGTCCGGCTGTAGGTGAGCGTCACCGTCAGCGGTGGCGAGGTGAGGGTGTTGGTCGACTGTCACCCGCTCTACACAAGGCTGTTGGCTGCACCACTCGACACGGAGTTCAACAGGCCGTCACTATCACTGTGGGTAGGACAGAGGAACGCCAGACACTCCCTGTTCAAGGTAGGACACAACAAGATCATAGCTAGAATATAAAGCTACAATATATATTTATATTGATATTATGGGTTTAAGACGGTCAAAAGCGGTCCCAAACTGAGTTACACTTGCCCCTGAAAGAACGGCTGAAAAATCGAAAATTTAGAATTTTCAAAGTCAGCTGATTTTGCCCATATTCGGTCAAAAGTGGTCCCAAACTGAGTTACACTTGCCCCTGAAAGGAAACCTAAAAAATCGAAAATTTTTGAAATTTCAAAAAAGTCGCCCGATTTGGCCCATATTCGGTCAAAAGTGGTCCCAAACAGAGTTACACTTGCCCCTGAAAGGAAAGTTGAGAAATCGAAAATTTTTGAAATTTCAAAAATGTCGCCCGATTTGGCCCATATTCGGTCAAAAGTGGTCCCAAACTGAGTTACACTTGCCCCTGAAAGGAAACCTAAAAAATCGAAAATTGAAATTTTCAAAAAGTCGCCTTGATTTGGCCTATATTCGGTCAAAAGTGGTCCCAAACTGAGTTACACTTGCTCTGAAAGGAAAGTTGAAAATCGAAAATTTTGAATTTTCAAAAAGTCGGCCGATTTGGCCCATTTTCGGTCAAAGTGGTCCTACTGAGTTACACTTGGCCCTGAAAGGAAACCTGAAAAATCGAAAATTTTCGAATTTCAAAAGTCCCCCTGATTTTGCCCATATTCGGTCAAAAGTGGTCCCAAACTGAGTTACACTTGCCCTGAAAGAAACCTGAAAATTGAAAATTTTCCAGTCGGCTGATTTGTTCCTATATTCGGTCAAAAGTGGTCCCAAACTGAGTTACACTTG
>JACDQD010000112.1:0-107371 GCA_019843655.1 Lethocerus indicus | reverse complement strand
GCCCTCCTGTGTCGGTGGGGCCTCGCCAGTCTCAATCTCGACTTAGCGTCCTCTCTAAGCCTACAGAACAACAACAGCGACACTCCGGAACAATGTGGGAATACACAAGAAATAAAATGGACAACAAAAATAAATTACAATTCTTTGCCTCTAGGTTCGTGATGTTTCTATCTCCTCTACATGATTGAGTCTTCGCTAGAACGGTTTTGACCGCTCGCCATCTTCGATAGAGCTGTCTCAGTAGTCCGTTTGCACTATCACTTTCCATGTACTGTAGTGTTTGTGTCAGTATATTCAGTCGTTTATATATATATATATATATATGTGTGTTCTGTTATTGTTAATTGGGGGGGCGTCGTTATGTCTGTCTTCGGATTTTGTTAATCCGTTTGTCTAAGCGTCGGAATACCTTTCAGGCGAAAACGGAACAAAATAATCGATGAAAAGGTAAATTGCCCCGAAGTGACGACTCTGGTCTTTTGCTAGACCGGTTTCAGCGGTTTCATCTTCAGTAGCGCCCTGTGTCAGTCACTGTCAGCACTTTGGATGTTTTTTGGGCATCCTCACTGCCCACTATCACTTTCACACGTACTATAGTGTTTGTGTCAGTATGTCAGTCGTTTATATATATATATATATATATATGTGTTCTATTATTGTTATGGGTATTACGTCTGTCTTCAGTTTACGTTAATCCGTTTTTTCTAAAGTCACAGTCTAGATGGGAAGGCGGGCAAGAAAGGAAAACAAGTGGATATTATAGAAAACCTGAAATCTTAGAATATAAGAAAAACCGAATTATAAGCGAGAAAAAATTAATTACGAATGACACCATATTGCCCCGTAATCCTATTAAAAGGTCGCACCCTTCGACAATCTGACTCACACTTTGAAAGCGGATTAGCGAAATCCGAACAAAATAATAACCCCCAATAACAATAACAGAAAGCATTATATATAAGCGACTGACATACTGACACAAACACTACAGTAGATATGAAAGTGACAGTGGAGTGCAGTGAGGATGCCAAAAATATCAAAAGTGTTAACAATGAACTAACACAGCGCTACTGAAGATGGCGATATAACCGAAAAAACCGGTCTAGCGAAAAGAACAGAAACATCGGAACGAAGGTGGGCAAAACATCTGAGACCACACACAGGTATATTAAATTAATTCTTTTTATATTTTCCATCCTTGCTAACGCGGGCGGAGTTATCCGGCCGATCGGTCGATTACGAGCGAGTTTTAGGCGTAAAGCGTTGAAATTACCGACCTGTACAGCGTCTGCTTGTTCGGACCGGTCTCAACCAACTGTAGTCCTGCGAACTTATGCGCAACTGGAACAGACAAAATTAACTACGTTTACATTTTCATTTTGGTGTAAAAAAAAATAAAAAAAAAACAACAAAAAAACTGGTAAATTCCCAATTTTGGCTGGCCGTTGTCGCCTGTCCGACAGGCGGGGAGAAGTGGGATTGATTCTTTCGGAAAATAACGATCAGTTTTACAGAATATGAGGCGGGAAGAATTTTTCACAAATATATATATATATATATATACGAATGAAAGAATATAAAATGTGATGATATTAAACGTACACATATGCATAAATACAGACAGACAGACAGAACGCCTGCATGCATGCACATGTGGAGTAAATAAGTGTGGAAATTATAATCGAGTTCTATTAACACTTTGCCGTCCGCACTTCTCGTAAAAATTTATTCGCTCGGCGCCTAATTCGGATTATTTGCCGCTTGACATTTCTTTTTTTTTCTTTATTTGTACAATCAATTATAACATAATTATATGTACAGTGTATGTTTCTCACTCGAATGGCTCTCGACAAAACTCGAATGGCCGTCCGATGACGGCACTTTTCACGACGGATGAAACAATTTACGGTTCGGTGAAACAATTCTAGGGATGGTAATGGATGGGCGAGAGAGAGAGAGAGAGAGAATGGGAAGAGGAGAGAGGGGCGGGGGAGTGGAACTTCGGAATGGGGATACTGCGGCTTGATGGCCAAATATGTTGAGGAACACACATACCGAGAAGCGTGAGGGCAGTCACCGAAGGACTTTATCGGTTACTGGAATCTCTGGACGGGGCCCCGATGTATGATATCGTCAGCGCCGTATATAATCAGTTTATACAACAATAGTCAGTTTAGTATGTCTTAATGCAGTTGGCCTTAAAGAGTACAAATTTTCCGTTTAAATCGGTTTCTTTTGAAATTCGTTTTAGAAATTCGAGGTAGGAACAAGCGAATCTGCTGTCCGGGTCTCTTGTTTTCATTATCGGAAGATTGTTAAATTTTACTAATCTCATCGTTAGTTACTTAAGTTCTCAACACTGTTAACCCCCTACTTCAATGAAATTTTGAAGATATACACACGTAAATGTTTCCGTCGTTACTTAGTATTTCTCTTTAAATACGATGTGCAGCGAAACAGTCGCCAGATGTAACGCAACTCCAGACACGACTGGCGCACTAAATTTGTCGTTCTTCTTGTCTTGTTCACGGAAAATCTGGCGGCAGTTTTTTCGTTTGTGTCAATTCGTTTGGAAAATAAGCATTAGTCGGGTGTCGCTTTTTATGTGACCGGCAATTCTGTCAATTTTTCTCTTTTATCCGGAATCGGAGACTTTGCGATAGAAAATTGTGAAATCGGGAAACTTTTCTGTGCCCCTCTACTGGAAATATTATACGACTCGCGGCGTCGCCCCCGAAACGGCGCGGTATTAATTAAATTAGGCGTCGGGGTTTTAGGTTGGATCGAAATTAAAAGATCGGGAACGAAATGGTTACCGATTTCGGACATTAAAGTTGAAATTGAGAATAATTCGCACTCAAGTAATAGGAAAGGGAATTTCATAGTTCCAATTTGTGGAGTTGTTTTCAGAATAATTTAAAACCTTTTCAACGTCCCGTTCGGTGATTTTCAGGCGAATTAGGATAAATTTTTATCCGTTGAAAATTTCCAATAAGCTTCCGCGTCAAATCGGACTAAATTATCGATTTTACCGTTTTAGAATTCGTTTTAGTGTTTTCAACCCCTAAAATGCCCGACCTAAGTATCGTATACTAGGCATTTATTGTCTCAACAGTTTGATATATATATATATATATTTTTCTTTTCATGTGACCGACTTTACCCTTTGCCCCCTAAATCCGTCAAGCCTACGTATTCTCGAATATATATATATATATATTTTTGATCGGGTCGGGTAATAAAATTAAATAAAATGTATACTGATGGCATTACTATTGACGGATGTGTCGGATGGCGTTGATCGAGGTCCGACATTGAGCAAGTGTACCTGAAGCCTGGCAAAATTGTTGGCCGACCACTCTTCAGCCGGTGTCCATCATCAGGTCAAGTCGTCCAAGATGTGTGGCGCGGCGCCCCCCTCCGCCTCCGCCTCCGCTGCTCCTCCTCCTCCTCCCGCCCACCACCACCTCCTCCTCCTCCGCCCGCCGCCACCAACACCGCCAGCGTTACCCCTGTTGTTCACCGTCCTGTACAGCATCTGATCCTCTTGGTCTGAAATTTGATACATTTTATTTACCCTACATAATCGCCTCTGGCGAGAATGCGATCACAAATTTTATTCATCGTTAACACGTTAAAGACCCCGGCGATGAGTACGCTTTGGCGGCGTTTAACCCTTTTAGTACCGGCGAAAGAAAGTGCCTGGCCCGAATTACGGACCAAATCGGCGTCTAACCCTTTAGTACCGGCGAAAAGTGCCTAGCGAAGATTACGGACAAATCGGCGTCTAACCCTTAGTACCGGCGAAAAGAAAGTGCCTAAGCGAAGATTACGGACCAAATCGGCGTCGCCCTTTAGTACCCGAGAAAGAAAGTGCCTAGGCGAAGATTACCGGACCAAATCGGCGTCTAACCCTTTTAGTACCGGCGAAAAGAAAGTGCCTAGGCGAAGATTACCGGACCAAATCGGCGTCTAACCCTTTTAGTACCGGCGAAAAGAAAGTGCCTAGGCGAAGATTACCGGACCAAATCGGCGTCTAACCCTTTTAGTACCGGCGAAAAGAAAGTGCCTAGCGAAAGAAGATAAGCTCAGCGTCTACACGTACCAGCGAATCTAACCCAGACCAAATCATTTAGTACAGCGAACAGCGAAAAGTGCCTAAACGAAGATTACGGACCAAATCGGCATTAACCCTTTAGTACCCGGCGAAAAAAGTGCCTAAGCGAAGATTACGGACCGTCGGCGTCTAACCCTTTTAAGTACAGTAGAAAGAAGTGCCTAGGCGAAGATTACGGACAAATCGGCGTCTAACCCTTTAGTACCAGAAAGAACCTGAAACGGAAGTCGGCCTAACCCTTTTAGCCCGAAAGAAGTGCCTAGAGGCGAAGAATGCGGACCGTCAGTCTAACCCTTTTAGTACCAGAAAGAGTGCTTAAGTGAAGATTACCGGACCAAATCGGCGTCTAACCCTTTTAGTACCGGCGAAAAGAAAGTGCCTAGGCGAAGAATACCGGGCCAAATCGGCGAATTTGCAGAGGTTTGCGAAAATGCTCGTAAAAACGAAAGTAGAAACGATATTCACAAAATATAAAAAGCGGCAAAATATTGGTTTCGATTCGTTCGGTGGAATATGTTTAGGGCCAGTCATTTTCGAAAAAATTGTGGGCGCCGGTCATATCGGATATCGTTTTCCACATTCACTTCTCCAGAAGTTCGTCGATATCACTCTCGTTATCTTCATCTTGCGATTCTTCTTCGGCCAAACTCACTGTCGCTATATAGATATTCTGCGACAACGACGACGGCTCGGCGCAAATAATTGCACTAATTCTGCGTCATCCGTGTTAAGTAGCGGGGGTATAATTTTTTTCAAAAACTTATCAAGAAAACTGACAAAATTTCCAACCGCCAATTGCGTCTCTACGAAAACTTTCATACGGTTTTCTTGACTACCGACTGGACGTTAGAAGGATCAGAGAAAGACCTGAAAAAGATTTCAGGCTTACCGAATCGACGCTCGAATACTCCGATAACTATCGTAAACATCGTAAACATTTCGATTACGGTCCGGAGAAAAAACTATCCCCGGCTCCCGTTTCTATCTTATCGCTCCAACGTATACAGACCGGCGCGCCCTCTAATCGGCATAAAATATAACAAAAAGTTAAATCTAATAACAATTTTTTCGCTTGCGCCGCATCGAATATGAACCGTTTTAACATTTTATAAAGTTATTTCGCTTATCGTCGTTCGGTACTAAAAGGGTTGAACCGCCCCGGGGGTAGATAAGAGAGTCACGACGAGTCAATTCGGACGAGAATGATACGAACTGGGTTATAATATAATAATCTAATTTGTAATAATAAATAATTCGAATGATATATTTCAAGTTGTTCGCCGTAGACAATGTTATCGATGTATATTGGAGACAACAATGAGACGAATGTCGAATGCATTAAAGCGGTTACGCTACTCGATTACCTCTAATTGAATGGTTTTTTGACAATTTTTTTTTAACGAAATTCAAGAAAACCGATTCGGTCTTTCGCTAGAACGGGTTTCGGCCGCTCGCCATGTCGGCGTTAGTCGCTATCGATGTGTTTTCGAGCATCGTGACTGCACTGTCACTGTATCAGTTGTACTGCGGCTTGTTTGTTTGTCGTTGCGTCTTGTTATTGTGTTTTTGGAAATTTACGTGTCTCGTCCGATTAAAACCTCGATTCGGCACAAGACCGGTCTGGCGAAAGACCGGGACCGGAGAAAGTGGAGATAGAATTCTACAGACGGTAGAATCTACGAGCGCGGTATTCCAACCGTTGGCAGGCCGCAGGACAGGAAAAACGTTACTTACATGCGTGCATAGTTATCGGTTGGTGCGTATTATTGTTGTTGATCGTCCTCCTCGGCAGTATCCGACTGTCGTAACCGCCGATATTCCTCAATTTGCCGTTGCGGTTCATCTGGGAACACGAAGAAAAACAGGAAATGAAACGGACACCTATCGATATTATTTTAAAATAAAACGGCGGTATCAATTTTTATGAGACGAAACAGACAGCTGAATAACAAATAAACTACGGGTAAATACAGTTCTTTCAAAATTATTGAAAGCGTCAAACGCGTGCAACAAGCGCGACTATTTAGTCGTACTAGAGTTGGCGACAAGTAGAATATGAAATTGGTGACAAATGCGTTTCTAGGAAAACTTACGCGTTGTATGATTCGAAAAGGTTAAAAATTGGATAAAATATTACGAACTCCCAGGCGGGAGTTTTTCCTTTCGTGCGAGTATTTTCACAGTTGTTTCAATTGTACATTAACCGATTACCATAATATTGTCGAAGGACTGTTTCCTCATGATCTTCTGCCTGGCGTCCGTCCGTCTTGCGATCTCGATGAGCCTCTCCCTGGCGTCCTTTATCTTGGCCCTCGTCTTCTGTATGATCTTCAGCCTGGCATCGACAATGTGCTGGCGACCTCCGCCTCCGCCTCCGCCTCCGCCTCCGTCCTGGCCCCTGGAACTACTGCCCCGCCGCCGCCGCCGCCGCCTCCGCCTCCGCCGCTCCAGCTGGCCTTCTTGTTCCTGTTGCGCCGCCTCCGCCCGCCGCCACCCTCGGCACTTTCGCCTGACAAAAATATCAACAATATGAGAGTCTGTTGTCGCTATTTCACGCTTATTACAAAATTGGCCGCGACGACAGCTGTAACGATATTACAGCGTCGTAAAATCACCGTTAACGCACCCGGCATTTCTCCCATTTGTACGTCCAGTTACAATAATCCGGTTAAAATTTATAACGGGGGCTATCGCGTGCAATCGATATATCGCTCTGTACGGTTGAATCGATGTCGTCAACCAGCGTCAACCATTATTTTCGTATCGCTACCTTTATTAAGGCGTCCGACGGGTTGATGCATTTTATTTTGACCTTTCTAATTGGGCGGGTTATTTTTCCGTTTAGTCGCTACGGAAGCCGGTTAAATTTAATTACTTTGCGTTGTTTAAAGTGCGAGAGACCGGATTGAGATGTGTACGGATCCGAATTACGAACAATGTTAGTTTTATTATATTATTTTTTATATATTTCTTCCGGGCTCACTTTGACAATTGAACAGTTCTGTAATTAATTAAGCGGTTACATAGCGATTACGAAGCGGCGGCGACAGCGTTGCCCCGAAAAGTAAATTTTAACCCGTAAAATGATAAAAAAACGCCGAGAAATTCTTATCGGAGACATAAAAAAATATTATTCGAACCCGTACATTTCGGTGAAAAATCAGGTAAAATCACCGTTAGCAGCCGGCATTTCTCCGTGTTTGTACGTCCAGTTACAATATTCCGTATTATCCCGTATCTACAAAAACACGAGGAAAGCGGGGAAAAACGGTACGAATAAAAATACGATTTAAGCTTTTCGATATGAGTCGTAATAAAAAAATTAAAATCGGCCAATCTTCTAGCGGCTGAACCTCGAGTGATTTGCGGCAATTTCGTTCCAACCCCATGAAAATGCCCGTTAATTTACAAAATTAATTCATTTCAACCGCCCGTCCCAATAATTAATTGTGTAAATACGGGCGTTTTCATGGGACGAAGATTAACGAAATTATCTCCAATAATAATAGAAAATATTGTAAATTTTTGACAAATAACGTCGGGCTATTTTCAATTAGGATCAATTAGGGTCCGAGTTTTGAATGCATTTGCTTATCGAATTTGTTCAATTTCGTCGCATTTTAACGCCGCTTTTCGAGGAGGGCTCCGCTCGGAGCGAATAATTTTCAATTTTAGCGCGTAACCGGCCAACGAATCGTAAAAACTATTTATAGGATATTTCCGATTTGGGTGACAAATGAGGCGTGGCGGTTCGCGGATTAATGCGCTCTCGATAACACAGGACGATCCGAGGTTGATAAAGCTTTCCGCATTCAACATAAACTTAACGATCAAACGACTTAATTCCGTTATTCGGCACTAGAGTCTATCGGATTCGACTTTATCAGTAGGATCGGTATTTTGTTATAAATTACTACGGCGGTCGAATATATATATCGGTCGGACAAAATTTACGATTAATCCGTTTACATAGTCATATCTCCGGGGAGGCTACAGATTAATAGCCGTTTTGGTGTCAGATTGTATTCACATTGAAATTGACTGAAACCGGTATTTTAATTGGGTAAATTCTAACCCGAGCGGACCCCAAACTATGCGACTCCACGGAGATGCGAATAATTTTCAATTTTAGCAGCGTAGCGACGAACGCAGCGAATCGTAAAAACCGTCTATAGGATTATGCTCTCGATAACGGCGGACAATCCGAGTTTTGAGCGAAATTCCGCATTCAGCACTTAACGACTTAACGATCCAAACGACTTAACTCCCGTTATTCGGCACTAGAGTCTATCGGATTCGACTTTATCAGTAGGATCGGTATTTTGTTATAAATTACTACGGCCGGTCGAAATATATATCGGTCGGACAAAATTTACCGATTAATCCGTTTCGCATAGTCATATCTCCGGGCGGCTACAGATTAATAGCCGTTTTAGCGTCAGATTGTATTCACATTGAAATTCGACTTACGGAAGCCGGTATTCTTTCAATTCGGCGTAAAAATTCTAACCCGAACGAACCCTAAACTGTAGGACTCCGCTACGGAGACGATGCGAATAATTTTCAATTTTTAACGCGTAACGACGAAAACGAATCGTAAAAACCGTCTATAGGATTATGCTCTCGATAACAGCGGACAATCCGAGTTTTGAAATTCGCATTCAGCAAACGACTTAACGACTATCCGTTATTCGGCACTAGAGTCTATCGGATTCGACTTTATCAGTAGGATCGGTATTTTGTTAGAAATTACTCCGGGCCGGTCGAAATATATATCGGTCGGACAAAAATTTCACCATTAATCCGTTTCGCATAGTCATATCTCCGGGGGCTACAGATTAATAGCCGTTTTAGTGTCAGATTGTATTCGCATTGAAATTGACTTACGGAAGCCGGTATTCTTTCAATTCGGCGTAAAATTCTAACCCGAGCGAACCCTAAACTAAACTAGGACTCCGCTACGGAGACGATCACGAATAATTTTCAGTTTTTAGCAGCATGCGTGAAAACGAATCGTAAAACCGTCTATGGGATTCGCTCGATAACAGCGGACAATCCGAGTTTAGCGAAATTCGCTCCAGATAAAGCGACTTAAATCCGTTATTGACGCACTAGAGTCTATCGGATTCGACTTTATCAGTAGGATCGGTATTTTGTTATAAATTACTTCCGGCCGGTCAGAGAGTATATATCGGTCGGACAAAATTTTATCCGATTAATCCGTTTAGCATAGTCATATCTCCGGCTACAGATTAATAGCCGTTTTATATCAGATTGTATTCATTGAAATATGACTTACGGAAGCCGGTATTTTTCAATTCGTAAAAATTCTAACCCGAACGGACCCTAAACTGTAGGTCGAACTTTGTACGCGTTTGACCCTTCGTATGGCGTAGGGCAACGAATCGTAAAACAATTTATAGGATATTTCCGCTTTCGGTGATAAACGACGTTGTCGCGGCTCGCCTTTAATCGCGGTTCAGGGCGGCGTTCCGCATGAACCGGATCCAAGCGAGTAGATTATCGCTGCGTTTATCCGATTCGAGTTTATCAGTCGTTTTATATTTTTACTTAAATCTCTATACCAAAGAAAAATTTTGCGAAAACTACAGCGAGATATCGACACGGTAGTAGCGACCGGAGGTTTATAGCGAATATAATAATAAGCCGCGACAGCCGGACGATCTTATATTTCCCCGTCGTACGACGATAATTGAAAGCGATATCGGAGCGATCGGACGGAGCGGATTCGACTGAAAAAACGACGAAAAAGGAAAGCGGATGATATTCCGCCTCGAAATGTTCCGACGGTACAGAAGAACGGTTAGATTATTTTTTTTTCTTTTTCGATTACGCTTTACGGTCAAATCGATCGATTCCTCCGTACCGAAAGGGATGAATGGTTAAAAATATATTGTTAAAATATAGAAATAACAGTTTGGCGTCGGTCGATCTACAAATATAGACCGACGGCCTACAAAACAAATTCGGGACTTGACACAGAAAGTATTTATAGAGTTGTAACGGACGGACTGAAATTTTTTTTAAAGTTTTCGCCAATTACCACAGTTATATTTGGCTATAATAATAATAATAGGTTAGTTTAAGGTTAGGTTTAGATTTAGGTTAGGTTTAAGTTAGGTTAGGTTTATACCCCCGCCTTCCGGCGACAATCTTCCTGCGGCGTTCGTTCTTGATGAAATCGTCGAGGCCCATATTCATATTCGGACGGGGGGGGGGCCGATTCGAATAGTAATAATAATAAAAAAAACGAATTATATAATATCTAGAACGGACATTCGAAACTACGATTGTAACACGACGCCAACTACAACAACTAGTCACAACAACACCGTCGTCCCGACTATGGCCGGAACGTCCTCGAAAAAAAAAATAATATACGTTACAGTGCAGCCAACCACAAAACAATCGAACAGACAATCGTACCGAATTTATTCGGATACGCTCTCAGTCCGCGGCTTTTTTTTATCCGATTAAATATTGAAAATATTAATAAAGAACTCTGATATCTGGTCATAATTTGTCGTACCGTCGGATTTTATACACACAACAATGCCGTCCCTATCGGCCAACCCAACACCAATTCCATACTAGGCGTCGTACATATTATAACGAAAAGTTCAAATACGAAATAATACAGTAATAATTTTACAAATTAACAGTGTATTGTCCCGAACAAAATTCGCCATACGTATTTTTCCCTAAAATATTAAAGCCCTAAAAAACATATATTGTATATAAAATAATATATATTGTCACTGCTTCTACTTGAAACCTTCATTAGTTTTTTTTTTATTCGCGGATGCGCTCCGCGTCTACGGCTTTTTTTATCCGATTAAATATTGAATATTGAAAATATTAATAAAAACTAATATCTGGTCATAATTTATCGAGCCGTCGGATTTTATATACACAACAACGCCGTCGCTATCGGCCAACTCGGTCAACCAATTCCATATTATGCGTCGTACATAAAAGTTCAAATACGAAATAATACAGTAATAATTTTACAAATTAACAGTGTATTATCCCGAACAAAATTCGCCATCCGTATTTTTCCCTAAAATATTACGCCCTAAAAAACATATATTGTATATAAAAATATATATTGTTACTACTTCAACCTTCATTAGTTTTTTTTTTTAGTTAAACTTATTCGCGGATGCGCTCCGCGTCTACGGCTTTTTTATCCGATTAAATATTGAATATTAAAATTAATATTGAAAATATTAATGAAAAACTAATATCTGTCATAATTTATCGAGCTATCGGATTTTATACGAAACCCTCCACCAATTCCATATTATAACATCGTACATATTATAACAAAGTTCAAATTCGAAATAATACCGAATGAATACATTTCCCCCAAGGAGTTTTACAAATTTAACAGTGTAATTTTAAACAGTGTATTATCCCGAACAAAATTCGGCATCCGTATTTTTCCCTAAAATATTACGCCCTAAAAAACATATATTGTATATAAAAATATATATATTGTTACTACTTCAACCTTCATTAGTTTTTTTTTTCAGTTAAACTTAGTTAAAGCGTCTACGGCTTTTTTATCCGAAATTAAATATTAATAAAAACTAATATTTTTTCATCTCCGCGAAATAATAATTCATCATTTATCGATCTATCGGATTTTTTATACACACAATGCCGTTGCTATCGGCCTCCACCAATTCCATATTATACGTCGTATATATTTTACGTAAAAATTAAATAAAAAAAAAAAGTTCAAATACGAAGTCTCGTAAATAATACCGATTAAATAAGAGTTTTACTACTTAACAGTGTAATTTTGAATTATCACTGATTTTCGCAATTCTTCTTAAAATATACAAAACATATACAATATATAAACTTTTTTTGTTTCAACCTTCATTAATTTTTTTAGTATTTAACTTTTTTAATTTACTATTAAAAAAACATTCCGATATAAATTTATGTAATACAGATTTTTTCAAATTATATCGTCTTCTTCGTTTATAAATCGGGTATCAAAAATACAAACCTGAAAAGGAAGAGATGATGGAGGAAGAAAAAAAAAATCAACTATCGATACGATATTTAATAAATTATTAATAAAACGTTAAATCCATTTTATTTTCCTTGATCAGTTACAACCGATCAATAATTGGTCCGATACAACGCATATTTATTTTTTTCACGGAGCGAAAAGTACGAAAAAAAAAATTGTTTTTCGAAGAGATATATTCCATAATTATAAAGCGAGAAATATAAAAAGTGTTAAAGGACAGAGAGTTGAAACTTTCACGCAATAATAATCGTGCAAATTATTGTACAGTTTTCTTAATATAAAAAATAAAAAAACCTCGATTTAACAGACTGAATTTAATGAACAAAATTCTGAATGAAAGAAGGCGCAAATTCAACTCGGATTTTCGCAAATTAGCGAAAATATATTATATATAATATATATTATATTATTGGAATAAAATTGGACGCATATATCGGTCTATTAACATCAAGGCTTTACTACAGTTACAAATTTATTATATTTTAGCGTAAGCGAACGAAATAAAACTAGCTTAACTAGAATAATATTTGAGGTATCGTAAAAGGCTCTGTATAATGCTGAATGCTCTATACGGCTATTTGGATGCAAACAGAAGATCGTAACGATAATTGTATATTAATTCTAACGAATATAATAAAAAAAATAAAGGTAATAACGATGAAACGATACAATAAATATGATATCGCTAAGTGTTACGGAGCCGGAAAGCGACCGCAGCGAAAGCGTTAAATAGACTATAGTGGATTTGAACATACAAACCTTCTGGACGGAATTGTCGCTTCCTAAACGAGCGTAAAAAAACATTTTTAAAAATATAAATGTATGTACAAAAATAGAAAGAAAATGGAAAAGACAGATCACTTTGTTACGCAGGACGGATTCATCTTTAAGTGCCGCGACTATAAAAAAAAAACTATACACTTTATCTCTTATTATAAAACTAATAATTATACAGCCCGGGGCTACCTTATGTGTCGTTTCCGTTCCACATGAAACGCCGACAGCGTGTCGTTTTTAATTCGCGACTGCAACGACTATTTGTAATTGTCATCGCCTTCACGATTATACTCGATGGTCGGACTTTTTTTCTTGTTTTTTTTTTTTTAAAATACAATTTTAAATGTCGTTCACGAAGAATTCCTCGATGCCAAAACGAGGACGGAAGTGACGACGGACGTAAACAACAGGACGATGTTCGATGATGCGAAACTGCTACCGCTCTTAAAAATTAAAATCGATGTACAAATTAGAGAAAATATTTCACATATTTCGCTGTGCAATATATCTATATATAAAATGCATTTGTTGTCCGTCCGTCTGTTCCCGTTATAACGCAAGATCTAGACAACAAAATAACTTGAAATTTTTATATACGTACACAAAATTACATTCCGAATGTTCTTAAACGGGTTTCGTCGGAAATAAACCTCTAAAAAAAAAAAAAATATTCGGTCGAAATATTCGGTTTGACTACAAACACATTCCTGGGGTGATTTCTCCGGAGGACAATTTGCAGACAAGTCGCTCCGGTTTGGAAACGGTAAAGTTACCGAAGGATCATTCGACAGGCCTCGTCGTTATGCCGTCTGTCGTAAAAATTGTCGACTCTCCCCCGATGAGCTTCTCTGTCCGAGCTGTATCTTGACATTCGACAAAATTTCATCCGGGATCCGGGTAACGGCTTTCCGAAAGGCGATTCTGATGTAGTCGCGACAGAAGCTCAATCGTACACCGTTGGCGGCTTACGGGGCAAAGAATACGCCCTAAAGTCCGTAGACGTATCCTCAATTACGACCAAATCCGTTTTTCGAATTCCGTCCAATTCGCGAGCTCCGACTTCGATTCTGCACAGGTCGGCGCTCCGATTACGCCAATGAAATATTTCGATGCACCGAGCGTTGTAGCGAACAGCGCAAGATTAATGTGAAAAGGCGACATATCGGCAGCGCTCACAGTGCACTAAGGGCGAGGATGTATCTCCGTTCCGAGTGATACCCATCCGTCCCCTCGGACAATACCGTACAATTCCCGGTGAATAAAGTTCACCGCTAAAACTGCGCTTTGCGACGTGTGACAACCGACACAAAGTCGTACAGCCGGTCAGTCTGTTCGGAGTCGCAGACACCGTATCGCTTTTCTCACGGAAAGTTGTATCCGACCCCGTTCCGGAGTGGGCGAAAAGAGGAAAACCTTTTCGTCTGCGCACCGAATGGAACTACCAAAAATGTTGTTTATCGCGTCGCTTTAAAATAAATGCGCCCGTTTATTCCGTGAAAATAAACTTTTTTTTTTACGCTTTTACAAAAAAACTCATCTTAAACCTGGGCAAAGCAATCTTAAGCCCGGGTATTTGCACCTACTATATATATATATATATATATATATATATATATATATACTATATATATATATGTTCAAAATCAGTTACAACAGATCAATAATTGGTCCGATACAACGCCGAACAAAAAACGAAAAACAACACGCCGATAAACCGTAAAGGCGTGCGAAAGGGACAACGCTGCGCCACAATCGAGGGGATGAAAAACGCGGCATCGAAGACGGAGCTTAACGAGATCACAAAAACGTCGTGGCACAAGTTTTATAATATCCGGTGGGGATTACTTTGAAGGGTACAAAATAGATATTCGTAACTTAATTTTTGAAAAAAAACCCAAAATTCGCTATACTTTTTGAACAGACCTTGTGCTGTCGTTGTCCTTGACTAACGTCCGAATCGGTATATATATATATATATATATAATATAGATATGAAATAAAGGAACGGTACTGACAATTATGTAATAGTTGCACCTGTCTCCGGCGCAGCACTGGGCGCATTTCCAATCCTCGTACCAGATGTAAGTGCAGTACGGCGAATACTTCTTGATCATCTTCTGGCACGTGTTGGCCGTCGCGCACCTCTTGCTTATGTAGTACTGTTTGTCGGCGCCGGCCTGCCAATACGGCATCGCTGGAAAGCAAAAAAAAAAACGGTATATTACGAAAATCCGGTTGGAAACAAAAAAAAAACCACTCAAGACCGAAATACATCTTATCAAATTGTCGATTACTTTTGGGTACACCCAATATATACAATTTTCAGGTCGATTTTGATATCGGGCAGAATTGATATTCGTGTATTGCCCTCGAGATATTTTGAAGATATTAGCGTAACCGGTGGACGGGTTAAATATCATTTAGGGAGGACTTGACAAGAAGCCGGAGGGACAGCAAGGAGGACTTGACAAGCAGCGGAGGACAGCAGGAGGACTCGACAAGCAGCGGAGGACGAGCAGGAGGACTCAAAAGACAAGCAGCATGGAGGCGAGCAGGAGGACTTCGACAGGGCGAGCAGGAGGACTTGGACAAAGCTGCCAGCGGAGGACGAGCAGGAGGACTTCGACAGGCAGAAAGCCAGGAGGACTCGCTCAACAAGCGAGCAGGAGGACTCGACAGCAGCTGGGGACTTAACAAGTAGCCAGGAGGACTGGACAAGCTGTAGCCAGGAGGACGACGAGGACTCAACAAGCAGAAGCCGGAAGGACTCACAAGTAGCCAGAGACGGCGAGGATGCAGTGGGAGACAAGACAAGCAAGTGAGCAGGGAGCAGACTCGACAGCAGGAGGACTCAGAGCGAGCAGGAGGACTCGACAAGCCGACGGAGGAGGAGCTCACTCGCAGCCGGAGGACGAGCAGGAGGACTGCTAGCGGGAGGACTCAGCTGACAAGTCTCAGGAAAGAACAGCTCCGGAGGACTTGACAAGCAGGGAGGAGACAAGTAGCGGGAGGACGGACAAGACAGCCGGAGGACGAGGCAGGAGGACTCAGCAGCCGGAGGACAATGAGCAGGAGGACAGCATGAAGACGGAGGAAGCAGCGGGAGGAGGACTGGAGGACAAGCAGCGAGCGGAGGGGCAGCAAAAGGAGGACTCGACAAGTAGCGGAGGGCGAAAGCAGGAGGACTCGACAGGTAGACCGGAGGACTCGAGCAAGTCAGGGAGGAGCCGAGGACAAGAGGAGCAGGAGGACTCGGCACTAGCGGAGGGAGCAGGAGGACAAAAGAGGCAGCCGGAGGGAGCGGGAGGACTTGACAAGTAGCGGAGGAGCGAGCAGGAGGACACAAGTAGCCGGAGGACTCGACAAGTAGCAGCGGAGGACTCGACAGGCAGCGGAGGACAGCCGGCGTCGCGAGAGGCAATATTTGGGCCTGGCCTAGCGATGAGTAAATCTTTTCGGGTACTTTATCCGCAGTGCGTCCGGTCTTATGATTAAATAAAGTTGTACCAATCAACCGAGTGAGCTTATTACGCCACCCTGCGCCCCAACCCCCTCCCCCCCCCGCGAGTTACATTAGTATTTGTCAATTTGCGGCGGAGCCTCCGTTAATGTCATTTCCTCCGATCACTTGATCCCTCCTCTTACAGTTGTTATCCGATAAACTGTTGTTTCGTTCGGCTACGATTTTCAAATTTAAATCGCTTACTTCCCCATTTTATTTCCGTCAGGCACATATCTTCTTCGGGATTGCACGTCTTGATCGTCTTCGTGCATTTCTCGTTGTTCGAATCCTGTTCGGAGCAGACGTAACATTCCAACGGAACGGCTGGGGGAAAAAAAAAAAAAAAAAATCAATTACTTCGATCGGGCTTCATCGTCAATAATAACCGACGCCTTCATCTTCCGATTCAATAATGAATACAATTGTTGTTGAAATAAACATTGTTTCTGGCATTGTTGATAAAATACCTTCCAGTTTGTGGTATCGAAATGAAATTTCCACTTGTGAACAAAATTAAAAAATATATCTTTTATTGCGGCTGTAACCTGTTGATTCAATTAACGTTATAGAAGCGTCTAACGCTCGATACAAACCTGAATGAAAGGTGCAAATGACGAGGCAGGTGAAATAAAGCAGTTTTGTACGTTGCATCTCGCTTCGAAAAAGTGAATATCTTTATTTTCACAAACTCAACGACAGAACCCAGATAATTGTTTATTATGAACGAGAATTGAAACGTCCACTCCTCGAGTCACGCCCACCCAGTGTCGCCAACGCACGGTTATGTAAACTCACCAAAGGAATATTTCAATTCCTATTGACATATTAGTATTTGACGATATTTAAAATTAGCCGGCCGGTAAATATTTTATACAATTAGTTGTTCTTCGAAGTA
Organism: Lethocerus indicus; assembly: GCA_019843655.1. Taxonomy (NCBI): domain Eukaryota; kingdom Metazoa; phylum Arthropoda; class Insecta; order Hemiptera; family Belostomatidae; genus Lethocerus; species Lethocerus indicus. The sequence continues at coordinate 90,012 of JACDQD010000112.1, read as the reverse complement.
AGACGCCGGAATCAAATTAAACTGCTCTCCTGAATCATATCTCTTATATTTCTTACAATTTTCACGTTAAAAAAAAAAATGTCGGTAATTGTATAACTAGTGGAGAAGAATAAATTTTCTTAATCACGAATGAATGTTCTACGTTTTGGGATATAACATTTATTGTGAGCCTTATATTATATTGTAAGTATATCATACTGCAGCGGATGTGTATAAATACGACGAACGGTTATAAATGGTTACGGGTTAGAATAAAATTAAGAAATATTTATAAATTTATATTTTTTTTTTTTTGAAAGGTTAATAAACATTATTTATACGAAATTATAAAAGTGGCCCGAAGTTCGGTTTACGATTACACAGTTGGCAACCGTACGTATCACTGTTGTGTCAGATGTTGTTCACCTTTTGAATATTTATGATCTTGGGAAAAAAAAAACGTTTCCAACTTCTCATTTCTCACGTGACGAAATGTAATTCTATTCCGAGAACAATTCGCTAATTGCAATCGGTCACCGTATGACTGAGCCGTATTTAATGGCAACTCGATACAAATGAGCGTACTGCAGTTTGCAATCACCGTCCTGAGATTGATTCAAATATTCGATTTTTTTGCGGCGCCTTCTGAACAAATTAAAGAACTGCTTTATTCCATTTTTAATCTATACAGAACGGAAATTTTTTACAATTATTATTTAACCAATTATACCGCGTGCTAATTGCAATTGGGAGAGGGTTGACGAAATAATACAGATACAGATGGCACAATAATATTTTAATATTTCAACTTTTTCATTGATGTGTGCATAATACATTTTTCGCTTTTCGCGTCCGTTCTTTTTTTTTTTTTTTGAAACGAGTTTTCTACGATTGAAAATGTTTCACACAGTTCGCGATAAACAATCCGTACAGTTACGGTTTCGATGAAATTCGCGCGTTTAAACTGTAAAACTTTGCCTTGTCGCACTTAAAAAAAAAATCACTTAAAATATGTCTTGAAATAATATTCAAATTAGAACTATACGTTGTGGATATACTGTGTGAAGACGATTGAAGAAAAGTGTCGTACCTATATATATATATATATATATATATATATATATATATATATATATATATATATATGTAATATTTTTAAGCTTTTAATAATATTGATTTCAAAAAATTAAAGTGAAATTATTATTTAAACTTATTATCAATTATTATTTTTGCGAGTCATGTTTTTTTTAAATATTTTTTTATCACTATCAGTAATAAATTTTTAATACTTCTCACCTGTTATTCATTGCAATTGAATTGGCATCACTGCTTCTTGCCCAAAATGGTCTTGTCATTTTTGTATACTTTTAAAAATACAAAAATATTTCATATCGTGGCCGTTTGTGTTATTCGGCGAGGAAAATTTCGAATCTCTTCATTATTCCAGTAATTATTTTCCTTCTATTATTTCCAGATGTGAAGGAGCGTTGGTGGAGATTGGTAAGTGTAAAATTAAATATTATATATATATATATATATATATATATATATATATGAAATTAAATTTTATTATAGTTAATTGTCTATTTAATTAATTAGATTGGTCTTTTCATATTCGAAACGTTTACATTCAATTTCTGCATATCTTTTCGGTCAATAGACGGGAGATAATTTCTATTATTCTGACCGGGAATTAATTCCGGTCGCGAAGGTGAAACGTCGAACGGTTCTTTCGGCAAATTATCAACAGGTAAAAACAGAAATCCTCAGCGCATTCCTCTATATTTTGGCCGGCAATCAACAAATTAAAAATAGATTAATGTGGGGGGAAGGGGGAAACGGGCGTAAAACAAAACCTGAGGCAGGAACAAAGAAGAACAACAATGTCATTATAGAAGATATTATAATATTAACATTCTTTCTTTTCTCTCTCTCTCTATATCTCACTTTTGTAACAATAAAAACGACCAGCGGCTCCAAAAACTGGACCTCCAATCGGCCCGAGAGATTTTAATCGTAAAATTATTCCGGCGGGATTCGAACCCGGTCCCGTTGAAAATTATTGAACGCTCGACAAATAAAAATAACAGATAATTCCGACAGAGTAACGGTATATTTTATTTTTCTATCGATGTACACAGTACGCAGTTGGAGGATAAATGGATATTTTACATTTATATACATAAGTATTGAGTGTATGAAAAGATTTTGTGCAACCCTAGAGGGAGGAGGAGGAGGGGGGGGGGGGGGGGGAATCCCGCTATTGAAATTTCGAAAATTTTCGATTTTTCCGAACTATATTCGGATCAATTTTCACCCGATAATAGTTGATATAGAAATAACGTAATCTCAAGGTGAATTTTGTCGCCCCCGAATATTGAAATTCTAAAAGTCTGCCCACTCGAAAGTGTCGGCCGCTTTCACTATTATCGAGAATTGACGTCAGATTTAACGCCGAATGCGCGTTCTGTACGGTCAGTTTATCGGATATAAGTGTTTTTATTGAGAATACAGATAGTAGGTTTTAGTGCATTACGAACGGACATTGGTGACGGGGAAAGATCATGGCGGCAGTGGCCGCTAGTAATAAAGTAACAGATTGGGAATAATCAGTTTTTCCCGTCGAACGAACGTTAGAAATGAAAGAGAGAGAGAGATAAAAATATATTTTTTCTTGTACAAGAAATCGTTTTAAAATAAAAATATAACGACCGGTTAACGCGTCGACAGCGATCGGGTGGGCGGCGGTTGACGCGCTGACGAAAATCGAGTGCCAACTGAAACGGACGAAAATCCCACCGACCCGATTTACAAAGATTGACGGCCGGTGTGGACATCATCCGGATTCAGTACCGACTCTCTTTTACTCTTCTTCCTCCGTCTTTATACGGGAGAGTACTGGAAAAATAAAAACAGAAAAACAGAAAAAACAGAAAAAAAAACAGTCAACAATTAGACGAAATGCCCCTTCTTAGCCACTCCTTCGCCAGACAGGTTTCGGCCGCACTTCGCCACCGGTAGCCGCGTTTCACCGCATTTTTTGACATACGATCGTATATTGAAAAGTTATATTGCTGATATTAGATTAATTGAAATAAATAAATATATTATACAGGGATTTTTTTTAAGCGGCTTTCCGATTATCGGTTTTTCAGTTTGTCGGCCATATTGGCGCGCGGTGATTACGCGTTTTCATTTTCTCTCTCATTTATATATTTTTTTTCCACTTCTCGAATTATCCGTTTATTATTCGATTACGTCCGTTGCCGTCTTTAGCCAGCCAACGATCCAAATTTTTCACCCGTGAAAAACGATTCAACAAACTGTAAGTAAAGCGAGTTTTTCAATTTCAAAAGAAATAGATTTGGTATTTTCTGTTCGTAATTGAATGAAATAAAAATATATAAGATGTAAGGACGCTTTTCTGAATTGGAAACGGGCGAAAACTCCTTTTTTCATAGAGATATATAGGCGAATATTTTCCGATTTGTTTCATCCTTATTAAGGCCTCCCTAACCTGCCGCTTTATAACCTTTTTTTCCTCTTATTCAATTTTATATTCTTATTATTTTTTCCTCTTCGAGTATTTTCTTGTACAAATTCCAATTAACACACGGAGTGTTCTGTTTTTCGGTTTTCGTGATGAGAAAAATTCGTATTTTTTTCCGAAAACATTTCAAAAGTTTCGTCGGCCGCCCAATGAATATTTTTCCCATTTTTATTTTTTCCATTTTCTGTGGGGAATTTAAACTTCCGCGGCGACCTGGAAAAAAGAAACGAAGAAAGCGTTAATAAATATCAAAAACCGAGGAAAATCAAAAATTCAGATTGAGATTTAAAGAAATTCGAAGGTTACAAGGCGAAGTATTGAAAACAGAAAATGCGTTGAACTCTTTGAAAAAAAAAATTTTAAATTATCTAATGAAATAAACAATTTTATTAAAAAAGTCAAATATCAGTATTGCATATTGTTGACAGAAAACCTTTCGCATTCGCTTATCGCTCGCGAATTATCGTTACCAATAATCGATATCGATACCACTTATTTTATTATCTTAATGGGGGAAGAGTTTTTAAAAACTGATGGGAGTCAGTAAATATAGGTTTATATAAGGTATTTAAGTAATGTATACACCTGGAGTATATATTTTGTTACCGTTATTGTATTTTGTGTTCATCTCGCCTCTGCGGTCTTACAGCCTGGAGAGTCTCGGAGAGTCTTTCAGGAGAGTCTTTCAGGAGAGTCTTCAGAGAGTTCAGGAGAGTCTTCGGAGAGTCTTTCAGGAGAGTCTTTCAGGAGAGTCTTTCAGGAGAGTCTTTCAGGAGAGTCTTTCAGGAGAGTCTTTCAGGAGAGTCTTTCAGGAGAGTCTTTCAGGAGAGTCTTTCAGGAGAGTCTTTCAGGAGTGTTTCAGGAGAGTCTTTCAGGAGAGTCTTTCAGGAGAGTCTTTCAGGAGAGTCTTTCAGGAGAGTCTTTCAGGAGAGTCTTTCAGGAGAGTCTTTCAGGAGAGTCTTTCAGGAGAGTCTTTCAGAGAGTCTTCAGGAGAGTCTTTCAGGAGAGTCTTCAGGAGAGTCTTTCTTTCAGGAGAGTCTTTCAGGAGAGTCTTTCAGGAGAGTCTTCAGGAGAGTCTTTCAGGAGAGTCTTCAGGAGAGTCTTTCTTTCAGGAGAGTCTTTCAGGAGAGTCTTTCAGGAGAGTCTTCAGGAGAGTCTTTCAGGAGAGTCTTTCAGGAGAGTCTTTCAGGAGAGTCTTTCAGGAGAGTCTTTCAGGAGAGTCTTCAGGAGAGTCTTTCAGGAGAGTCTTTCAGGAGAGTCTTTCTCTTTCAGGAGAGTCTTTCAGGAGAGTCTTTCAGGAGAGTCTTTCAGGAGAGTCTTTCAGGAGAGTCTTTCAGAGAGTCTTTCAGAGAGTCTTTCAGAGAGTCTTTCAGGAGAGTCTTTCAGGAGAGTCTTTCAGGAGAGTCTTTCAGGAGAGTCTTTCAGGAGAGTCTTTCAGGAGAGTCTTTCAGGAGAGTCTTCAGGAGAGTCTTTCAGGAGAGTCTTTCAGGAGAGTCTTTCAGGAGAGTCTTTCAGGAGAGTCTTTCAGGAGAGAGGAGAGTCTTTCAGGAGAGTCTTTCAGGAGAGTCTTTCAGGAGAGTCTTTCAGGAGAGTTTTCAGGAGAGTCTTTCAGGAGAGTCTTCAGGAGAGTCTTCAGGAGATTCTTCGGGAGAGTCTTCAGAAGAGTCTTCAGGAGATATATGCTTTATATTGTCTTATTACGTACCGTTCGTACTCAATTCAAGATTCTTTCCCGAGTGTTCAAATATTTTGTTACCTTTCCTCTTGTTTTTCGCTCTTCCTCTTCTCTGTATTTTCATGTCTTCTAATTCTAATTTTTTGGGTAACGGCTACCAATCAGTATAGCGTTTTTCCGCAGGGATAGATATTTTTCGGGCCGGTGGTAACCAGCAGTGTTGGCAGCATTGAGTCACTTTGTAAGGGTACAATATTTAGTATAACGTAGATTTCGTGTGTGTTTCTGTCTCCTCTCGCGTTTCGGTCTTCAGTAGCGCTGTGTGTTAGTGACTTTTGGCACTTTGGACGTTTTTTGGGCATCAACTCACTCACTTGTACCAACGCCTACATTCAATAATGTTATTTTATATCGTCAATATCGGCTAATTCTTCCGTAGTCCGGATCATCGGTTTCGGCGTCTCGCCACCGTCAGTAGTCACCTTGGCGGGCTGAACACACTGACCAAGCGATGCCCGAATACAGGAATCGTGACCAAACAATTTTTTTCGCTCGTTTCTTTCAGGAACACAGGAATCTTTGAATGCCGACGTGTGGGCAGCTTGCAGCAATATATATATATATATGCATATATAGCGAGAGAGAGAGAGAGAGATGGGAGAGAGAGAGAGAGGAGAGAGAGAGAGAGAGAGAGAGAGAGAGAGAGAGAGAGAGAGAGAGAGAGAGAGAGAGAGAGAGAGATGGGAGAGAGAGAGAGAGAGAGAGAGAGAGAGAGAGAGAGAGAGAGAGAGAGAGAGAGAGAGAGAGAGAGAGAGAGAGAGAGAGAGAGAGAGAGAGAATGGGGTGGGAGGGGGCTTTCTTAGCTTTCTGACCTTTAGAGGTCCAGAAACGGAATTTTTCTCTTGGACTTTGAATTTTAAAAATGATCCATCCACCTTAAAACCGAACGCGCCCCCGTTTTTATTTCTCTCCATAATCGGGCACAATTTCCGATATTTTTCCCCGTTACCCCAATTGCAATACAGCAAATTCGGAGATACCTGATCGAAACTCCTTCCGAAATTCGTCATCAGCGCCAACAGGAAAGTGGACGAAACTTATAGAGGGGTGTCCAGAAATTAACGCAAGATTTGAATCGAACCGTGGGGCCGCCAAACATTCATTATTTTTTAAATATTGTTTGAGACAAAGAAAACGCGTTGTTCCATCGTGTCACAACCCCCATTTCGTACTGACCCTAAACTATCGGCTGTCGAATGGTTTTTTTTTTTTTTAAATAGGGTCGCTCAACTTTAGTGCAAGAATTGTGGCCGATTCAAATCGATGCGTCAATTTCGGGACAAAACTTTTTGTTGTTAAAGTTGGAAACTGGTTCGGCGACTTAGCAATTGCGGAATTGACCGACACAACAAGTGGCGTTGTACATATCTTTCTCTGCACAGAGATAAGCCCCGTAGATGGTTTCGAATGCAGCGTATAAGATACATTCGGCTTCACTGCAATGTCCCTTCAATAATGGCCTTTATTCGGGGGGTCATCGTCGACCTCCTCCACTAGGGACGTCCTCCTCGACAGCTCCTCGTCTTTTAACGAAAAATCCCCCGACCGGAATTTCGCCAACCTTTCTTTGCACAGATAAGCCGTAGATGGTTTCGAATGCACTGATAAGATACATTCAGATTGTCCGCAATGTCCCTTCAATAATGGCCTTTATTCGGGGGGGGTCATCGTCGACCTCCTCCACTAGGGACGTCCTCCTCGACAGCTCCTCGTCTTTTAACGAAAAATCCCCACCGACCGGAATTTCGCCAACCTTTCTTTGCACAGATAAGCCCCGTAGATGGTTTCGAATGCACTGATAAGATACATTCAGATTGTCCGCAATGTCCCTTCAATAATGGCCTTTATTCGGGGGGGTCATCGTCGACCTCCTCCACAGGGGACGTCCTCCTGGAGCGCTCCTCGTCCTTAAGGGCTGCCGCGTCCTTTTGAAGACTTCCATCGCCGTAAAAACAGAAAAGCAAAATTTGTCGGAAACTCTCACTTTATATGTTCACCGTCCTTTCGGACGCTTTTTATAGACGGACACTGAAAAATAATCGACCGATCGATGCAATTTCGATAACGACGCATTTCATAAAGGACGTCTCGAAGAATCTATATATATATATATATATATATATATATATATATATATATATATATATATATATATATATAGGGTGTCCCAAAATTAACGCAAGATTTGAATTTGCCCAATTCTTGCACTAAAGTCGGCACAATCTTATTAGAAAAAAAACCCCATTTGACAGCCGACAGTTTAGGGTCAGTACGAATGGGGGTGGCGTTACACGATGGAGAACAAAGCGTTTTCATTGTTGAACAATATTTCGAAAATAATTTGAAAGTTTGGCGGCCCCACGGTACGATTTTTAATACTCTACTGATAAGAGATGATAACGGGATTGAGGGGGGGAATTCATCCGGACCACTGGAAAAGTGGGTAGGACGGGGAAGGGTTGTGGAAACCCTCGACGGATCGCAAAAATGATACGTATTAAAAAATTTCATATTCAACATCGATCCATCGATTTCTTGTACTCACTTGTACCGAATGACTTTTGAATTACTCGTACGGTAAAACTAAGACGAAACTTTATCCACTTCATTCGAGAGACTAATTGAACATTTAATGGGTCCGACGTTTTTTTTTGGTACGGCGTTTTTGGCCGCCTTCGAGTCTAGAATTTATTGAAAAATTCGCGGAATATTCGAAAAAAAAAAACAGTTTTCACTACTGTCTTTCGGCCCAAAGAAAGACTTGGTTGGAAATTGTTTGAATACGGCGTCGTCGGACGGATATAAAAAGGTTTCGTCCTTTGGACTGACTGTGAAAATCGCCTTTCTCTGACTCACCGCCATCGGGTACGCCCATTCATCCGGTTCTTCGCCCACCACACGCTATATATATATATATATATATATATATATATATATATATATAAGTCAAAATATCCCCTAATAGTAAATATATACCTATCTATTCAATTTTTCAGATTTTTTTTTTGCCAGACCGGTTTCGGCCGCGCGCCGTCTTCAGTAGCGCTGTCACTTTTCGACACAGTGGGCAAACCTCACTGCACTCCACTGTGTCACTTTCACATGTATTGAGGATGCCCAAAAACATCCAAAGTGCCCCAACAGTGACTACTGACACACAGGGCGCTACTGAAGATGGCGAGCGGCCGCGAAACCCCGGTCTAGCAAAGACCGAACCGGCGGACAGAAACCTAGACGAAATCTACGCTATTCCAACCCTTCGCAGACCACAAAACTTATATATATAAGTGTAGGTTCGTGATGTTTCTGTCTCCTCTCTCGCTGCCGGTTCGGTCTTTTGCTAGACCGGGGATTTTGCCGCTCGCCATCTTCAGTAGCGCCCTGTGTGTCAGCAGTCACTTTGGATGTTTTTCGTGGGGCATCCTCACTGCACTCCACTGTGTGTCACTTTCACACTGTACTGAGGATGCCCAAAAAACATCCAAAGTGCCCCAACAGTGACTACTGACACACAGGGGGCGCTACTGAAGATGGCGAGCGGCCGAAAACCCCCGGTCTAGCAAAAGACCGAACCAGCAGCGAGAGGAGACAGAAACATCACGAACCTACAATTAATTTATTCCTCTTCCAATATACAATATATATTGTACTCGACTGACTACAAAGTGTTACCGAATAACACTTTGTTGTCGCAGGACGTGGTGGCCATGTAAATTTTATTATGTCTCTCTTTTTTATTATTGGGCCGAGTAAAACTTTTGATTAGAATCGGTTAGACGACCGTCGAGAAACAGGTTCATTGTCAGGGTCGGACGTCGTCGATCGTCGGTAGTGTGTTGTTCCCAAGTGTAACTCACTTTCCCCATCGAAATGGGGCGACTTTTGAAATTTCAAACATTTTCGATTTTTCAACTCCTTTCAGGGGCAAGTGTAACTCACTCACTCACGTGGACCATATATGATTTTTGAAATTTCAAACATTTTCGATTTTTCAACTCTCCTTTCCTCACTTTTGTACACTTGTGGACCGAATATGGGGAAATGGGGCGACTTTTTGCAAAAGATTTTTCAACTCTCCTTTCAGGGGCAAGTGTAACTCACTTTTGTACACTTTTGGACCGAATATGGGCGAAATGGGGCGACTTTTTTGAAATTTCAAAAATTTTCGATTTTTCAACTCTCCTTTCAGGGGCAAGTGTAACTCACTTTTGTACACTTGTGGACCGAATATGGGCGAAATGGGGCGACTTTTTTGAAATTTCAAACATTTTCGATTTTTCAACTCTCCTTTCAGGGGCAAGTGTAACTCACTTTTGTACACTTGTGGACCGAATATGGGCGAAATGGGGCGACTTTTTTGAAATTTCAAACATTTTCGATTTTTCAACTCTCCTTTCAGGGGCAAGTGTAACTCACTTTTGTACACTTGTGGACCGAATATGGGCGAAATGGGGCGACTTTTTTGAAATTTCAAAAATTTTCGATTTTTCAGCTCTCCTTTCAGGGGCAAGTGTAACTCACTTTTGTACACTTGTGGACCGAATATGGGCGAAATGGGGCGATTTTTTGAAATTTCAAAAATTTTCGATTTTTCAACTCTCCTTTCAGGTGGGTGGGGGGGGGAGGGGGGCAAAGTGTAACTCACTTTTGAACAAGTTATCAATGCGTTATCAGTCGATATTGATTACACAGCGTTCAAACTGCATACTGTAAACGTCATATTTTTGCCAAACCTGTTTTAAAAGAAATTCTGAAGAAAAAATACTCACGAGGCGACGTTCCGCGTTTGTCTCGTCTCACTTTCTAAACGACTTCGGCTATAACTACGGGGTGAATGTGGCCAACTGGGTCTAGAAACAGAAACCGGTCTACGCTTGAGAGAGAGTGAGAGAGAGAGAGAGAGAGAGAGAGAGAGAGGAGAGAGAGGAGGAGAGTGAGAGACTTTGAGAGAACGATGACGTCCCCTCCGCCACCGCCCCCGCCCCCGGTATATAGGGGCGTCACACTCCGCTGTTCGGGCAATATCCATAATAAACGACCGTGCAAGAATTAATTAACCCCGCGGCGCGGCTAATTGGGGCGTTAAAGAAGTCGGTACCACCGACGTTTCACCGGCATCGGTAAAACTTTAACTGTATCCTTCGGGGGAGGTACTCACTGGGTACTCTGGGGGTGTTATCCTGGAGTGAGATTGTCGTTGTCTTCTGGGATATCTCGGGCTGGAGACGTCCGGGGAGAACACGCGCGGACCGACCGGCGACGCGCACAGGACCGAGTCCCGTGCGAGACTAACGGCCGAAAGCGCGGCGATGTGCGGCGTCGCGGCGCCGCCAGGTAGCGCCGGCGTGCGCGGTGACGTCACCGCCGGCTGGCCAATCGGCGGCCGGCACTCAGTGACGTCGTCGCTCGGCCCCGGCGTGACGTCACGCGCCCCCCCCGACGGCCGGACAGTTCCCGAGGGACTGCCGGGACGAGGCCGACGATGAGATTCGGCTTCTCTCCAATTTCCCTTCAATAACGGCCTTTATTCGGTCATCGTCGACCTCAACCCGGACGTCCTCCTGGAGCGCCTTTGAACGGAAATGTGACGGAAACGCTCGCTTCGGTTCGCCTTTTTCTTCAGAAAGGACGAAATAATAAAGTATCGAAGAATCTTATCCGTGCAAAGATGTTGAATTCTGCAATTAGTCAGTTGTCGACCAGATATTTCCGTCCATTACTCCGCGGTACGGATTATATCCTTTCTTTCGCGTCCGGCCCGCGGACGGCAGAGAAGACCGTGGTAATAAAAAAAAATATCCATTTTGGACTCATTGTTGGGAATTCTCTGGATGCGACATATACGCCGGAAGTCTCAGTGGAACCCCCCCCCGTAGTTAATTTCGTCGTTTTTAGCCGTAATTTCCCAATTTTAAGTTCCTCCGGACGGTAATGGCGGCGATCGTAGACCGGCGGAGACATAAACGGTGGATGAGGTCGGTAGAAGTCTCGCTGGACCGAACAACATTTTCCCATTACCGATATATATATATATATATATATATATATATATATATAAGAGGAACTCCTCTTGGGGGGTTTCCAACTCTCTAAATTGTACCCGGGGGCGGAGAGCATCCTGAAGGCACAGTACCATTCGGACCCCCGGAGAAATTTTTTCCAGTGGGATTCTTCAATTCTACAGTAGAATGTAGCGCTGTAGCGTAAAGCGCGGTGTTTATTGGAGCACATAAAATATAAAATGCGGGCCCCGGCTCTCCCGGTTAGTTAGTTAGTTCTGACCCGTCGGACGTTGGCCCCCCCCCCCATATAAATTATGCGCCGTCTTCTTCTTCTCCTCCTCCTACAACAACTACAACTTTTCTACAATGTACAAAAGTGTCAAAGGTCCGATAGAAAACCCCGTTCATAGAGAGTGGTCCAAAAAAATGTATCCACTGTTTAACAGTCCATAACTTGCAAACTAATTCAGGTAATTGTCTCATTTTTGGTACTGTTATAGTTTTTGTAGTACAATTGTTGTATCGCGTTGTTCTCTGTTTTGTCAGATGAGACAGTCGCCAAATAGTCAGTGTTCTGTTGTCAGTTGTACTCGAGTAAACGCGGCCGGCTCAAGGCTTAGCAATTGGACGAAAGGAAGTCCCAGTTTTGAAGTGCGGTATTTTAAGTACCGAAAAACATTAAAATGAGGTTCAAAACGGCAATGGCGAAATGAGTATCAAACAGAGCCGAATATCCCGACTGAACACGTTGTGCAGTCAGTAGTCGGTGGTGCACAGTTGGGCGGAATCGTTTCTATTTGTGTGGATTGTTAATAACGGTGACAATTTCCTACACCTACAGCTATATACATCTTTAAGTTGGACTTTAAGCTACACTTTCACCCAAAAATTGAGACACAACTCCGTCAATTAGTTTGCGAGTTATGGACTGTCAAACGGTGGATACATTTTTTTGGACCACTCCGTACAATCAATAAATTACGATTCGCCTAAACTGAGACAGCGTACAACGACACTCGGTCGACTTTACAACCAAATCCAATACAGAACTGGAGAAATTCTAGAATTTTAATTTGGCGACAAATATGACGTTTATAGTATGTGGGGAGGATAAAAAATACTTTTTAACGCTATAATCAATTTCCTTGCGGGATAAACGCAGTGAGAACTATAGATTTCGCCTTATTTTTTGTAGATTCTGCCGGACCGGTTTCGGCTGCTCCTACTATATATATATATATATATATATATATATATATATATATATATATATATATATATATATATATATATATATATATATATATATATATATCTTTAAGTTGGACTTTAAGCTACACTTTCACCAAAAATGAGACACAACTCAGTCAATTAGTTTTCGAGTTATGGACTGTTAAATGGTGGATACATTTTTTTGGACCACTCTGTATATATATATATATATATATATATATATATATATATATATAAATATACAAAACTGTCGGTAAATATTCCAGTATTGGATATAAATGGACGAAATAAATTTAACGAATTATTGACCGAATTCATTGAGTAAATTGGTCCTATATACTTCAGAACTTATTAAGTCCGATACAACGAATTTCACCCGTCGTCCTAATCCAATCGTCCAGATTTTAGAAAAAAACCCAGAATGGGTTTTTTCCCAGTTTCCAGTAGAAGAAAGGGGCGGCAGCCGCCTCAGTAGTCTTGTTCGAAAAGTGTATTTCGCTTTATGAAAACGGCACTGTCCCTAAATACAGTTTGTATTGCAGATATGTACAGATTGGTACGGAACGAAAATGAAAAGCGGATTAATAATAATGTCGGTTATCCGGTATGCAAATCGTCCGATATCCGCCTTTGGTGGATCCTGGAGAAATAGTTTACAGCTTTCTCTTTGTTAATGGGGGTGGGGGTGAAGTGACGCGCCCTTTCCATATGGGTCTTATATGCCGTCCTAAAACCTGTAGATTTAGTGCGGTTTCCTCGTGCCGGTTTCGGCCTTTCGCCATCTTCAGTAGCGGTCTCTCCCGAGGCATCCCCGCCGTCACTGTTGCCGCGTGTGTACTGTAAAGACAAGAAAATAGGTGCCCCAAAGTGACCGCTACTGAAGACGGCGCAAGACAGCCGAGACCAGTCCGGCAAAGGCCGAATCTGACGAAATCAAACGGTATATTCCTACACCTCGGAGACAACAAGACAGGTCTGTAAAACACGATTTCGCCCGGTCCGGTCTTTCGCCAGACCGTCTTCAGTAGCGCCGTGTTGTTAGTGTCACTTTTGGCACTTTGGTGACGTTTTTCCTGGCGGCATCCTCGCCGTCACCACACTGTACTGTGACCGACAAACATCCCCAAAGTGCCACTAACACACCGCTACTGAGGACGGCGAGCGGCCGAAAACGTACGTATTGGGGACGGCAACTAAATATGTTTTTTTGCCCATCCAAGTGTTTTATACGAGTAGATATCCCAGATATCCAAGTAGACCTTACGGTTTCCGAAGACGGCCCCGAAACCGACGGGCCAGTTAGGACTGAAGAGGTTGAGGACGGGTTGACCAACAAACAGGTGTTATCCTCCAGGACACGAAATATTCGGAAAATAGCCCGATTTTATTAATATACCGGTGAAGATAATCCCTCGTGTTCTGCAGGTTGGCCGGGTTTCATAAAAGTGTTATTGGGCCGTGGACCGGGTCCGCTAATTGGCTACTTCAGACGGAAGAAATCGTTATTTTCACGCTCTCCTTATTCCAAACGGCATCTCTCTCTCTCTCTCCCTCTCCCATCTCTCTCTCTCTCTCTCTCTCTCTCTCTCTCTCTCTCTCTCTCTCTCTCTCTCTCTCTCTCTCTCTCTCTCTCTCTCTCTCTCTCTCTCTCTCTCTCTCTCTCTCTCTCTCTCTCTCTCTCCCATCTCTCTCTCTCTCTCTCTCTCTCTCTCTCTCTCCCTCTCTCTCTCTCTCTCTCTCTCTCTCTCTCTCTCTCTCTCTCTCTCTCTCTCTCTCTCTCTCTCTCTCTCTCTCTCTCTCTCTCTCTCTCTCTCTCTCTCTCTCTCTCTCTCTCTCTCTCTCTCTCTCTCTCTCTCAAATCTCTCTCAGAGCAGGCGATAGGTTTCATGCACGCGAATTACTCGGGTTGGGCGATCCTCGGAACACGGTTGTCCCGGACAATTCAGGAATTTCGATGTGTTCCAGACGGGAGGTTTTCGGCGACGAGTTCTCTTACCGCCAGTTTAGATGAATACCTGTTTTGTGGTCTTATCGAGGGTTTTCTTTTTCGCCATTTCCCATCTCCTGCAGGGCGTTGTCTTTCTCCCCTTTCTGTGTCGCGATTTTGCATTGTTAATATAATAATAATAATAATATCGCTTCGGCCCTATCTCTAATGTCGCCCCGTTTAATCTCTCAAACCTCCGATCGATAAACACTCAACACACAGAGATAACGTACTTCGACCATTTCCCCTTGTACGTATAAAGGGCGTTCCAAAATTAAAGCAAAAACTGAATTTACAACAATTCTTGCAGTAAAGTCGGCAATAATCCTATAGAAAATGGTACAAATGGAGTCCGTCACCATCCTTTGGAAATGACAACAATGAAATCATTCATTCAACAATGAAAACGCGTTGTTCTATCGTTTTGCAGTTCATTTTCAGTCCATTTTCAGTCCATCAGTCCATTTTCAGTCCATTTTCAGTTCTTTTTCAGTTCATTTTTCATTCTTTCAGTCCACCCATTTTTAGTCCATTTTCAGTCCATTTTCAGTCCATTTTCAGTCCATTTTTCCATTTCGTCCATTTTCAGTTCAATTACTTTCAGTCCATTTTCAGTCCATTTTTCAGTCCATTTTCATTTTGTCCATTTTTCAGTTTCATTTTTCAGTCCATTTTTCAGTCCATTTCAGTCATTTTTCAGTCCATTTTCAGTCCATTTTTCCAGTCCATTTTTCAGTCCATTTTCAGTCCATTTTTCAGTTCCATTTTCAGTCCATTTTCAGTCCATTTTCAGTCCATTTTTCAGTCCATCATTTTCATCCATTTTCAGTCCATTTTTTCAGTCCATTTTCAGTCCATTTTCAGTCCATTTTCAGTCCATTTTTCAGTCCATTTTCAGTCATTTTTGTTCTATTTTCAGTCAGTCCCATTTCAGTCCATTTTTAGTTCCATTTGTCAGTTTTTCAGCTCAGCCCATTTTCAGTTCATTTTTCAGTCCATTTTTAACCCATTTTTTCTTGTTGTCTTTCAGTCCATTTTCAGTCCATTCAGTCCATTTTTCAGTCCATTTTTCAGTCCATTTTTCAGTCCATTTTTCAGTCCATCTTTCAGTCCATCTTTCAGTCCATCTTTCAGTCCATCTTTCAGTCCATCTTTCAGTCCATCTTTCAGTCCATCTTTCAGTCCATCTTTCAGTCCATCTTTCAGTCCATCTTTCAGTCCATTTTTACTGATTTCTATCGTACTGACCCTAAACTGTCGGCCGTCGTTATGGTTTTCAAAATGGTTCTTTACAACAGCAAGAATGCTGATGGCAAATTCACAAATCTTGCGTTTAATTTCGCATCAACCCCATAAAATTATCTTTACAGTCGAAAATTTGCCTATTTTTTTCTCCCTTTTATCCAGTGAATCCATTTCTTAACAGTGAATTATTTGCACTCGACGTCTTTCTATTGGGGTGGAAATTGGCTACCGATACAGGGGCCCGTTATACGAGAGAAGTCCTCTGCGAAGGACGTTCCTACCAGTTCCTGTTCGGTCATCCGGGTCCGCCGAGAAAGGAGATCCTGAATTAGTTCTTGTGCCGAAAAAAAAAGAAAAGAAAGAAAAAAATAACTTTTTCCTCTCTCTTTCTCTGGTTCTGGTCGCCGCATAGCTTTCTAAATGTGTGTCCCTTTAAGTCCCGGATCTCGGCCGAGCTTTCATTCAACCCCCCCCCCCCCCGGTCCTGAAATGAGCCTGTTTCGCGTGTCCTCATCGTCCTTCGCCCTCACGAGGAAATCGTAAAGGGAATCAGTCGTCGGTCGGAGAGTTTCGGGAGCGGTTTTAAACGGGAAAAAAATATATAAATATATATATAGGGCCCGCTAAAATACACACCATCTACTCTGTGTTTCAGGGTCATCGGAAAGAAACCGGTTCGTCGGTTTCGCCGAATGAGTTATTTTTCGGAGCGTACGGTCGACGACTACTGAAGATGGCGGAAGGCCGCTACACGCCCATCGTATATAGAATAGTGGGCGATTTTATTTTTTGAAATTTCGAAAAATTCCCCCTTTGGGGGGGGGGGGGTTTGGCTATATACACTTTTCCCTCCCCCGAAGGAGAAAGAAAATTTTCTAAATTTCAATCTTGAATTATTTTTGTAATAATAATTTTTTCCGGTACTCTTCCGTTAGCC
Source organism: Lethocerus indicus (assembly GCA_019843655.1). Lineage (NCBI taxonomy): Eukaryota > Metazoa > Arthropoda > Insecta > Hemiptera > Belostomatidae > Lethocerus > Lethocerus indicus. The sequence goes on along the minus strand of JACDQD010000112.1, from coordinate 73,344 downwards.
GAACTGGCGAAAAAAATAAAAGTGGAAAATTTTAACAATAAAACAAATATTAATCAATAGTAAGCGAATGAAATTCGGCGAAAAGAGCGAGGAAGCAAAAAAAAGTCTGACTGCATCTTTTTCAGTTCTGGCCGAATCTCCTAATTTTCATCAATTTTTTTTTTACAGAAATTAAGATCGTAGAAAAAAAAGGAAAACGTGTCCTGTTTTCAATGAATTCAATTCTATTCTAAGGGAAAAGAGCACAACATTACGAACATTCCCCTTTATGATTCGGTCAGAAATTTGACCGAATTCTACGTTATTTGGCCAACGGAAAAAGTACCATATATTTTTTTCTCGCCTATTTGAAAATCTGAAAAATGAAAAGAACCGACGAATTGTACCAGTTCATATATTGGGCGTCAATATAAAAATTTGCGGCAACAACGATACCGATATATTTTTATTGCGGACCATTTTTTATTGTGGCGGAACACATAAAATTAGACAATTTGATAAGATGTATTTCGGTCTTGAGGAGTTCCTTAAAATTTGACGATAATATCGGTGAATATAATACAGTAGATTAATAATTAAATTTTTTTTTTTTTTAGCGAAATAAAACGTCATAAAAGTCAAAATATCGATTACTTTTGGTTTGCCCCCAATATTTATTTACTATTTTATTTGGGCGGGAACGATACGCGGCCAAGGATTTTTTAGGACTTTTCGCGAGTTTTTTTTTTCTTTTGTTCTAAATATTGCAACATCGACAACAATGGGAATAAAGTGGAGGGAAATGACTCTTTTTAAATTACGTACCCTGTTACAATTTCCCAACGTATCCCATTGGTTCGGCGACTGAGCAATTGCTGAATTCAGCGCAACAAGTGCAAGTGGCTTTGCACTTATTTTTAAGTAACCCGACATTTTGGCTTCGGATAAGCCGTTTAAGATAAATTCGGTTTCTCTGCAACGTCCCAGTGTTGAACTATGGCCTTTATTCGGGGGGGTCATCATCGACCTCCACATCGACGAAAGAATCTCATCTTTGCGAAGATGTTGAGGCACTTAAAAGATTGGTACAACGCCACACTTTTTGTGGTGAAATTCCATAACAATTATCCAGTCTTGTTTATAGTCGGTTCTGTTCCAGACTAAGTGCAGTCTGATCCGTAGATTTCAAAGGGTCCATTCGCCAAAAGTACCACCATTCCGTTGGCCCTGGAAAACCTTGAGGAGAGCTTAGGGCGTCCCAATAATGTGCTATCCGAGATCCTTTTAGTGAAGGAGGGAGGGCGGGGGGGTGGAGGGGAGGGCGTTCTGGAGTCGATGACCTAGACTGGAGAAAGGCGAAATTCCAGGCAAGGTCGGCCTGAAGTGGGCCCAATCCTCCCACGCGCATTCTTCCCAGATAACGGGGATATTCCCATACTTTCCACAAGAGCAGGCCCAGGAACTCCTGGACCGATTTTCGATATGTCTTAGTTTTCCAGGCCCCTACTATAATGTTTTACCCCCCAACAATTCCCCTAAAATCCGGTGAAATTGTCCAATCACGACGAATCAGAACTTAGGTCCACTAGAAATTTCAGAGGGGACACTCTTGCGACAAAAACATTTTTTCAATTTTCCGTACGCCAACTGACGAAACTGTACAACCCCGGAAGGGGCGCCGAAATCGGATTGAAATTTAAAGAACGCGTCGTCCGTAGAGACCAAAAAAAAACGTAGGTTTGTGGTGTTTCTGTCGCCTCTAGACTGCGGTTTCGGCCGCTCGCCCCGTCTTCAGTAGCGCCGCGTTGTGCACACTACAAGTGTGACACACGGTGACTGACAGTGGGCAGTGAGGAGGACCCCCCCAGAGGAAAAACATCCAAAGTGCCACGACAGTGACTGACAACAACGCGGCGCTACTGAAGATGGCGAGCGGCCGGAACCGCGGTCTGGCGGAAGACCGAAAGCTACGGTATTCGAGAATCCGCTCGCAGGCCAAAAACGGGTATATTGATCCTCCTCGCCGGTCGGTCTTTGCTGGACCGCGGTTTCGGCCGCTCATCTTCAGTAGCGCCGCGTTGGTCAGCCACTGTCGGCCACAGTACAAGTGTGTGACATACGGTGACTGACAGTAGTCGTGAGGACCCCCAGGAAAACATCCAAAGTGCCACGACAGTGACTGGACAAACACGGCGCTACTGAAGATGGCGACAGGCCGAAACCGCGGTCTGCAAGAAGACCGAAACTACGGTATTCGAGAATCCGCTCGCAGACCACAAAACGGGTATATTGATCCTCTCGCCGGTTTCGTCTCTTGCTGGACCGCGGTTTCGGCCGCTCGCCATCTTCAGTAGCGCTGTGTTGTGTGTCAGTCACTGTCGTGGCACTTTGGATGTTTTCCTGGGGAACCATCCTCACTGTTTGGTGTCATATATATATATATCACATATACAACAGTGCGGACAGTGACCGTTACTGAAGACGGCGAACGGCCGAAACCGCGGTCCAGAGACGAGAGGGGACAGAAAACTGAACGAAAATGAAAATTTTCGTCCGACGAGCCGTATTTTCGACACAGAAGAGCTAACTACATTTGACAGTCAATCGGACTGAAATGGGGGCCGGTCACGTGATCCGGGGTACCGTACCCTCTTTGACCCCCCCGGTCAAAAAAAATTTGTAATTCTATGAACCCGCCGCCGAGCACTATTAATTTCCATCGTCCCCCTACCCGGAATCGAACCTTCGGTGATATGAATTGAAAGCACCCAACCCCCTCCCCAACCACTCCCCCCTGTAGAGGGATGCAAAAAACTTAGGTTTTGTGGTCTGCTAGGGTTGGAATAATATCAGGTTCAGATGTTTCTGTCTCCTCTCTCGCTGCTAGTTCGGTCTTTTGCTAGACCTAGGTTTCTGTCTGCCGGTTCGGTCTTTTTGCCGTGCCATCTTCAGTAGCGCCCTGTGTCAGTAGTCACTGTTAGCACTTTGATACAGTACATGTGAAAGTGACACGGTGGAGCTGCAGTGAGGATGCCAAAAAACATCAAAGTGCTAACAGTGACTGACACAGCGCTACTGAAGATGGCGAGCGGCCGACAAACCGGTCTAGCAAAAGACCAAACTAGCAGCGAGAGGAGACAGAAACATCACGAACCTACACTTATATATAAGTTTTGTGGTCTGCGAAGGGGTTGGAATAGCGTAGATTTCGTCTAGGTTTCTGTCTGCCGGTTCGGTCTTTTGCTAGACCGGGGTTTCTCGGCCGCTCGCCATCTTCAGTAGCGCCCTGTGTCAGTAGTCCTGTTAGAGCACTTTGGATGTTTTTGGGCATCCTCCCAAAAGAGTGCAGTGAGGATGCCCCACGAAAAACATCCAAAGTGACTACTGACACAGCGCGCTACTGAAGATGGCGAGCGGCCGAAACCCCGGTCTAGCAAAAGACCCCAAACTAGCAGCGAGAGGAGACAGAAACATCACGAACCTACACTCTGTGATATGAATTGAAAGCACCCCCCGCCCACTGTAGAGGGATGCAAAAAAAACTTATATATAAATAATTTTTAATATACCTATTTTGTGGTCTGCGAGGGTTTGGAATAGCGTAGATTTCGTCCAGGTTTTCCTGGCGTTCCGCCGGTTCGGTCTTTCGCTAGACCGTTTTCGGCTCAGTGACAGTGGCCAAAGTGCCGACAGTGACTAGCACAACACAGGCGCTACTGAAGATGGCGAAGAGCAGCGAGGGGTTGGAATATACCGTAGGTTCGTGATGTTTCTGTCTCCTCTCTCTCGCCGCCGGTTAGGTCTTTTGCTAGACCGGGGTTTTGTCGGCCGCCGCTCGCCATCTTCAGTAGCGCCCTGTGTGTCAGTAGTCACTGTTAGATCACTTTTTCGGGCGGCATCCTCTCACTGGTGCACTGCACTGCACTGTGTTGTCACTTTCACGTGTGCTGACTGAGCGACTACTGAGGATGGCGAGCAGCCGACAAACCGCAGTCTAGCGAAAGACCGGCACAGAAACATCACGAACCTACAGTATATGTTTTTTTAGGCATCCTCACTGGTGCACTGCACCAGTCCTCACTTTCACATCGCCGTGTCGTCGGCAGTCGCTACTGAAGATGGCGAGCGGCCGACAAACCGCAGTCACGAACCTACAGTAAAAAAAAAACTTTACTTTTTTTTTAATTTTCTCTGTCAGTTGTTGGCGTCAATTGAACTTTCTGTAAGCACGGAGACGTAGATCCGACTGTGGATGCCGAACTTTCATTATTTTTTTTAAATATTGTTTCAACAACGAAAACGCTTTGTTCTATCGTTGTAACAAAGTCCATTTTACACGTGTTGAATGGTGTTTTTTTTTTTTGGACTTTACTTGTCTTCCGGAAACGTGTCTTTCGTGTCCGACCGGAAGGAAGTCTTCCCGGATAGACTCTCCGGGATGAGGGGAGGGGAGAGGCGGGGGGGGGGGGGGGAGGGGGGCGGTTAAGGGACAATTCTGGAGGCGGCTCCCTGAATAAATTTAGGCCGCCGCGACGCGTTGTTGTTGAATCGCTTACTGAAAATACATTATACAAAACCACGGGGTTCAACAAACCCAAGCCGCTGAATTTGCGTCCTGTTTTTCTTTTATCGGTCGGACCGACTTTCCTGTTCCTCCTCCTCCTCCTCCTCCTCCTCCTCTCAGTCTCATATCCGATTCGAAGGTTACGATTCGCCTACCGGCGTTGGGGAGAAACCGGACGGCAAAATTGGACGGACGCTCTACTACAAACTTCGGATCCGGACGTTCCCCGAATCCCCTCCCCCATCCAGAGATTCCAGTCTGAAAGTCCTTCCAGTACCACCTTAATGCCCCTCTATTCCCCATTCCTGACAGTGGACGAAGATCCCGGTTCCCTGAAGTCCCCTTCCCGATCCACTCCCGTTCCCGGTCAATTTCCAGACCAGTCCATTTCACTGTCCAGAATTCCAGGGCCGTCATCGGGGTCGCCTCTTTATCGGCGACAAACGCGTACCTCAATTGCGCCTATAACTATAAAGTTTATTGTGCAAAAAGAAAATAATTACGCTATAATGGCCTGTTGTCACCTCCTGGAGGTCGGGGATGGCGTCAATCCAGGGATCGTCACGCGTATTTATTATCCGTATCACCGAACGGCGCCCTCCACGGTTTCGGTTTCAGGCGGCGGTATCGCAATAACGGTAATGATGATAATTAAAGGTAAAGGGGAGGGTTCAAAACACATAAAAACCAATTAAATAGAATAACCTTCCGCCCCCGGGGTGGGCGGGGCGGGGAGGGTGAGATTAAGCGAATCATCCAGGATAGAAACATGCACTTCCAGAACATTGCGGATAGAACATTGCGGATAGAACATTGCAGATGAACATAACATTGCATGAACATTGCGGATAGAAACAGGATAGAACATTGATAGAACATTGATAGAACATTGCGGATAGAACATTGCAGAACATTGCGGATAGAACATTGCAGGATAGAACATTGCGAACAATAGAACATTGCACATTGATAGAACAGATAGAACATTGCGGATAGAACAATAGAACAGAACATTTAGAACATTGCGGATAGAACATGGATAGAACATTGCAGATAGAACATGCAGATAGCGAATAGAACATTGCGATAGAAATAGAACATGCGGATAGAACATTCAGATAGAACATTGCGGCAGAACACAGATAGATTGCGGATAGAACAGAACATTGGATAGAACATATAGAACATTAGAACATTGCAGATAGAACATTGCAGAGAGAACATTGCAGATAGAACGCGGATAGAACATTGCGGATAGAACATTGCGGATAGAACATTGCGGATAGAACATTGCGGATAGAACATTGCGGATAGATGCGGATGATAGAACATTGCGATAGAACATTGCGGATAGAACATTGCGGATAGAACATTGCGGATAGAACATTGCGGATAGAACATTGCGGATAGAACATTGCGGATAGAACATTGCGGATAGAACATTGCGGATAGAACATTGCGGATAGAACATTGCGGATAGAACATTGCAGATAGAACATTGCAGATAGAACATTGCGGATAGAACATTGCGGATAGAACATTGCAGATAGAACATTGCGGATAGAACATTGCAGATAGAACATTGCAGATAGAACATTGCGGATAGAACATTGCGGATAGAACATTGCGGATAGAACATTGTCCAAGTCTTCGGCGAGACCTGAAAGTTCCTCCTGGACGACCCGATTTCCAAATCTTTTAATTATTACAAAGGCGATTTAAGGTTTGGATTTTGGAATATTGCCAGTAACAGACAGCCGGTTTGAAAGTTTGAAAGTCAATCCCTAGGGTATAACTGCCCTGTTGGCAATACTGAGAGCTTAACTTTCGCACAATTGTTAATCTATAAAAAGACTATATAAGTGCCAATAGACGTCTATTTGAATATCGGAACAGGTCGTAGAGCGGTCGCGGAAGCGGATACCGTCGCGCGGCTAGACCTGTTTCGGCCGCTCGCCGTCTTCAGTAGCGCGGTGTCAGTCACCTGGACGTTTTTTCTGGGGTATCCTCCCAACACAGTGCGAGTGGCACAGTGCCGTGAGGATACTGAAGATGGCGAGCGGCCGAAACAGGCGAGAGGAGACCCGAAAACGGGTGTCGTTATTCTTCCTCGGGCGGCTGGAGGTCGGACAGTAGGAGTCCTCCTCCTCCTCCTGCTCCTCCTGCTCCTTCTCCTCCGTGGTAACGCTCCGTGTCGACGACGATGACCCTCAGCGTGTTGTCCATCGCCAACAGTACGGCCGCCTCGTTCTTCGGGGCCGGTGGGCGACAGTCGGAGCTCGAGAAGACGGTCACCAGCCGGCCGTTGTACTGCACCTGGAGAGGAAACCGTTTAGGCCGATCTCCAAAAAGGGGTTGGAATTACCCGAGAGAGGAGACGGAACGAATACGAAATCTACGGGTAGATTAGGTCCTAGGGCCGACAAATTTGGCGTTGACGTCCAGAGGAGGACCTGGACGGCTGGGAGGATTTTTCGTTAAAAGACGAGGAGCTGTCGAGGAGGACGTCCCTAGTGGAGGAGGTCGACGATGACCCCCGAATAAAGGCCATTATTGAAGGGACATTGCGGACAATCTGAATGTATCTTATACGCTGCATTCAAAACCATCTACGGCTTATCTGTGCATAGAAAGGTTGGCGAAATTCCGGTCGGGGATTTTTCGTTAAAAGACGAGGAGCTGTCGAGGAGGACGTCCCTAGTGGAGGAGGTCGACGATGACCCCCCGAATAAAGGCCATTATTGAAGGGACATTGCGGACAATCTGAATGTATCTTATACCTGCATTGAAAACCATCTACGGCTTATCTGTGCATAGAAAGGTTGGCGAAATTCCGGTCGGAGGATTTTTCGTTAAAAGACGAGGAGCTGTCGAGGAGGACGTCCCTAGTGGAGGAGGTCGACGATGACCCCCCAATAAAGGCCATTATTGAAGGGACATTGCCAGGCAGGTGAATGTATCTTATTAGCTGCATTCTGTGCAAAGGTGTTGACGTGCTTAAAGATAGGTACAACGCCTGCGGAAAGTCCTCTGGGCCGGTGGCGTTTAAGCCCATAAAGGGATGGGTTGAAGAGGAAAGGGACTGGACAGGAGTGGATTTGGACGCGGAGAGAGAGCCGGGAATGGAATTTGAGGAAGGAGGATTTTGACGACTTCTTCGACTGTCGGGGTATGCTGAGAGGTCATTATGGATTATGGATGGTTCGGTTAGAAACATACCCCTGGGGTTGGGCATTAAGGATGCCAGAAAGAGGACCTTTTTCACGGCCTGGATATCCTCCGGCTGTCGTTTCCCGTCCAGGCTCTCTGGATATCTGGATATCCGGGAGACTCACCCTGTATCCCGCCTCCAGGCGTGTGCCCGACCTGACCACGGCCGAGAGACGGTTGGCCGCCACGAAGTTGGCCAGTGCCGTGGCGCCGAACACGTGGCAACTGGCGGCGCGCCGTTCGGCACCGAAACCCTGCCAACTGTTCATCTCGAGCAGCAATCTCTTCTCCGCCACCTCCGGTCCCACCTTGCCGTCGTACAAAAAGGGGTAAACAGTAATTTTTGTAATTTCATCCCTCCCCACCCCCACCCTCTCCTGTCGTCACAGTTCGTTTTATTTTTTTCGTCTTGAGACTTGTGTCCTCAATTACATTTTCTACTAATTCCTGCAATAAGCTTTGGGGGTTTAGAAACGTCCGAAACGCGAACGACGCCCTCAGAAGGACAAAAAAATCCTCCGAGTCTTCAGAGCTACGGGCGAAAAAGTGATCTTCTATTAGGGGTAGCCAAAAGTAGATTAATAATTAAAGTTTCTTTTCTGGCTTGAGACTTGTGTCCTCAATTACATTTTCTACTAATTCCTGCAATAAGCTTTGGGGGTTTAGAAACGTCCGAAACGCGAACGACGCCCTCAGAAGGACAAAAAATCCTCCGAGTCTTCAGAGCTACGGGCGAAAAAGTGATCTTCTATTAGGGGTAGCCAAAAGTAGATTAATAATTAAAGTTTCTTTTCTGGCTTGAGACTTGTGTCCTCAATTACATTTTCTCCTAATTCCCGTAAGAAGCTTTGGGGTTTAGAAACGTCCGAAACGCGAACGACGCCCTCGGAAGGACAAAAAAATCCTCCGTGTCTTCAGAGCTACGGGCGAAAAAGTGATCTTCTATTAGGGGTAGCCAAAAGTAGATTAATAATTAAAGTTTCTTTTCTGGCTTGAGACTTGTGTCCTCAATTACATTTTCTACTAATTCCTTTAAGAAGCTTTGGGGTTTAGAAACGTCCGAAACGCGAACGACGCCCTCGGAAGGGCAAAAAATCCTCCATGTCTTCAGAGCTACGGGCGAAAAAGTGATCTTCTATTAGGGGTAGCCAAAAGTAGATTAATAATTAAAATTTCTTTTCTGGCAAAAAGGATTCCAAAGTCAAAATGTCGATCACTTTTGGTCACCCCTAATAGTAAATATATACCTATCTAGTCAATTTTTCAGATTTTTTTGCCAGACCGGTTTCGGCCGCGCGCCGTCTTCAGTAGCGCTGTCGCTTTTCGGCACCTCGGGGATGTTTTTCCCCCCCGGGGGGCGCGCACTCCGTCCCCTGTAAGCGACAGTGCAAAAACCCCCTCCTTACTCCGGCAGTGCTACTGAAGACGGGGCGAGCGGCCGAAACCGGTCCGGCCGAAAGATCCCCAAAACAGGGCCGAAATCTACGCTATTCCAACCCTTCGCAGGCCACAAAACAGGTAAAGTCATTGTTTGTAATAATTTTTTGAGATCTGTGTCATTCCTAAGGGGGTTTTTTCTCTTTTTCAATTTACATTTTATCCTAATCCGTCTACGCCTCCGTACGGGTTTTCTTCTGATTAAAATACAAAAAAATATATATATAAAGTATAAACAATATTTGCAAACTCGAAGAAACGCCCTCAAGAAGGACAAGAACCTTCTGAGCCCTTCAGAGCTTCAGGCGAAAAGGGATCTTCTATTAGGGGTAGCCAAAAGTAATCGACATTTTGACTTTGGAATTCATTTTATTTTGCTAAAAAAAAGAAACTTTAATTATTAATCTATTATATATATATATATATATATATATATATATATATATATATATATATACTCTGGAAAATTTTCCAGATTCCCCTCCTGAGGAACTCCTCGAGACCGAAATACATCTTATCAAAATTGTCAATTAATTTTGGGTACAATCTAATATATTAACACTGAATAAAAATTGTCTCTGTACATTTAAAAATTTAACAATAAACAAATTCGGTTAAATTAAATTAAAAAATTAAATTAAAAGGTTAAATTAAAAATCGCAACACATCGGTGGATGAACGGTGGTATAAAATGTCTCCTGTTGATAACAATTAAAATAATTCACATAATTACAATAATACAATAGATTGTAGAAAATAAATAATTACTATTCAATATTTATCATCTGTTGAATGTTGAATATATGAGAGTGTTTTAATTACGATTATGTTGCCAAATAATTATCAAATGATTTACACTAAGTAATCGTTCAAATATTGCCGAATCAATTTTTGTATTCTTCCTATTATTTATTATTATTATTATTATCGTACAATTTTATTCCGAACGCTATAAACTGAAATTGTATTGTGTTCGTCGAGAGAGAGCGCATTAATAATGCGAGGTCACGCGCATAAACCGCATTCTTTTCCGTTCTAATTTATTAGCGTTAATAGAATGACCGGTGTCTATAGAAAAGATATTTTTAAATTTTAAACAGGCCATTATATTGTATATTTGACACTCGATACAAATATTTCGATACATTTGAAAATGTAATAAAAAAAAAATTCAGTACGGAATTAAAAACACACACCGACGGATGTCTCCTGAATTTTATATAACGATTAATAATTTTCATAATTTATAAATGTTGTACGGACGTTTATGGAGTATTTAATTAATTTCCACAATTTCTCACTTCGCTCTAACACCGATATAGTATTAATTTTAAAATTATTTTTAAGACTTGAACGAAGAAGGTTTTCTCGTGTAAATTGGTGCCGACAGTTATCGTAATATTATAATACGGTATAGATTATTCTATCGGTTAATTGAATAATAATAAAAAAAAAAAAAATAATAAATAAAATTCTGACCTAATAATTTCGTTCCACAAAAGGTTCGATGCCAGTTGGTTGTCTTCGGGCTTTTCGAGTGGACAAGGAATCGCGTTAATAAAATTTATCGTAGGACACAGCCAGGGCGGCGGTATGCCGCGGTTGCAGCAGAAAACCTTGTTGAAAAAAATAAAATAATAAAGTTTATTTAAAAAAATATAAGAGAATTTCAATCAACCGACAATTTGGTAAACACTAATGATGATAAATTTATAAGAGAAACGGGTAGTTTCCCCTTTAACGGGCCATTCGGTTTATACGCAGTAGTGTCGGGATACAAACTAATAGCGGTATTAAAATTTAAATTTTACTAGAATTTCACTGTTACCGGTGTATATTTAATTACGCATACAATTTCTGCACAAACCTGTAGCCTGTTTGTCGGACTTTGCGTGAACGGAACGGATTATAATATAACCGGGGAATATATTTCGTTGCCTCCTGAAATATAGGGAATATATCGAAAGAAAATATATATATATATATATATATATATATATATATGCTGGAGTAAATGTTAGGCGTACTCGGCCATCGATTAATGCCGCCAATGGCATACAGTCGAAAACGATGTTGATCGTTTCCCAGATCAATTGTCCCAATTCGTTGTCGAGTTTCGAACGGCATTCGCTGTAACCATTCAGTCGTTTTTAATTTAACGAATAAAAATTACACTATAAGATTTACTCAGTGTGTCCGAATGTGTAATATTTTTCAATCTTATTTTCTAAATTTTATGCTTTACTCTAAAAAAAATCATTAGACAAATTGAAATTCCACTTCGTAATAATTATTTCTTATTATTCTTATTATTATATTTATTCTTATAAGCACAATTCGCCGCTTCATTATTATGTGCATTAATTTCAATTTCAATTTGTTCGCAATAAGGGAATAATAATGAAAGTTCTTTATTACAAATAAATATATATAAATATATATATATATATATATATATATGAAATAGGCATAAAAAAAATTATATACGATGCATAACTAAATATGACTGAAATAATTTTCAGAAAATTTTCCATCGATTTGGCCAAAATTTCAAAACTACTTTTTCTATATTTATCCGATATTGTTTCTTTTTATAATTTCATACATTTCTATAGAGTTTTATAATTTAATTTGAAATATATAATATTTAAAGAATTATCCGTAATAGTTTAAGAGTCCGCCGCCAGATGGCGCCGGCCAATCTTCGGTTTTGATATTTAATTGAAAAAAAAATTCAGTTTATTTATATTGTTGAATTTGTTATTGATTGAAATCAATTCTGTCATTTAATACGGAGACAGGACAATCAATTTATATATATATATATATATATATATATATATATATATATATATATATATAGATTCGGGCTGAGGCCTTTCACAATTTGAAAACAATTTTTGAAAGGATTTATTATTTCATATATTCGTAATAAAATGTATTTTATGTAATAGTTTATGAGTTTTATAATTAACTTTTAGATTCGGATCGCCCCGTTAAAATAATGTTATGTTTTCATATATATATATATATATATATATATATATATATATATATAACTACAGATTTGGAGATAAAATTATTAGGAGCATATAAAAGTATTTATTCTGTATAAATTTGAATAGATAAACTTTTGAAAAATGAATTAGATATATGAGCTAGCGAAAAAATAGAGACAATTTCGGCTTCTGTTTTCGTGAATAAAAATTAAAACAATTATAAATATGCATATTATATAAAGTATACAGATACATGCGTAATTAAAAAAAAAAATGTATTAAAATAGCTTATACTCATAACCGGTACGGTTTCATTAAAATCAAATGTTCAATACAAACAGTATAGCGCGGTATTGATTTACATTATCCTTATCTCGTGAAAGTAAATAGAAGATTTCGGAGATAGTAAATAATTTCAATTAAACTGTTGTAGATAAAAAATACTGCGTTTTCAATTTTCGTATTGTAAAATACACGTTGTAAATATACATAAATTTATTCTAATTGGAAAAATGTCCAACAGACAGACCGGTTTTGGTCAAGTGGTCATCAGGAGTACTCCTGGCCGAACAAACCGGTCTAGCGAAAGACCGGCGAAGGGCCACAATACGGGTCTGTTAAACTGGTTGAAAATATATTTTAAAATAAAGTCCAGATTTTGGCCATTAACTTCTTACTTAACGACGCCGGAAGAATTATCTAATTAATTAGTGGACCCTTCAGTGGTGGACCTTGATGATGGAAAGGAGAAGGGCCTGGAAACAATTTTTCCAGGAGGGAATTTTCTCGAAAAATCCCCAAATAGCCGACCCGTTTCCTTCATCAGGGTCCTTCCTTCGTCGAGGTCGTTGAAACCGAAGGACGGTACTTGAGGAAAGTGTTCATCCTCTTCTGGACCAGCCTCGTCTCCAGTCCGCCCCTCACCAGGAACACCCGGTTCGGGTTCATCAACTTCTGGGCGAACAGGTAAGTGGCGACTTCGAGGACGTCGGGGCCGCAGCCGACCCAACCGCCGATGAAGAGAAGCCCGCCTGGAGTAGAGTCGACGCCCGTTTTCCACAGGTATTTTTCCAGACAGTAGAGGTCCCTGAAGTTGCCGCGAAGGTCACCTGGACAAAGACCGGGGAGGAAAAGAAAACGGGATGAATCCTGGATATAAATTCCTGGAGATATTATATCCTGTCCTTGTCAGCACAGCCTCAGCGCCTCCCAGGAAGAACAGTCTTAAATTCGCCCCAGCGCCTCCCAGGAAGAACAGTCTACCGGTGACTTAAGCAAAGTCTTAAATTCGGCAAAGTATAAATACATTCCTGTACTCCGCGTACACGAAAATTCCCCCGTTTTTTCAGCTTTCACCGAAGGTTCTCTGATAAGATTCCAAAGAAATGGCGACCGGGGCCCGCTGAAGAACTGATATTTTTATACATAGTATTAGAGTCGAGGACGCTATATTCGCCCAGTTATCTTCAATTATCCTATCGAAAATAAATATATTGGAAGGGTGTTTTCGTTGAATTTCGTTTGAAAAAATTTTTTTTTCAACTGCCTTTTCTTCAATTGTCTTCTGCCGCCTGACCGGTTTCGTGGCCGCTCGCCGTCTTCAGTAGCGGTACGTTGAACCATTCAATGTTTAGTTCAACGTACCTGCTTTTTTTTTGGTCTCCGAGGGGTTGGAATATTGCTCGCCCCGTCTTCAGTAGCGCTGTGTCAGTCACTTTCGGCACTGTTTTCGGGGATGTTTTTCCCCATGGGGGCCATCCTCCCAGACACTGTACAAGAGAAACAGTGACAGTGCACTGAGGATGACCAAAAACTGTACCAAAAACAGTGCCAAAAGTACTGAAGGTGGGGCGAGCGGCACCGAAACCGGTCTAGCGTTCCTTCTTATGAAGTCAGTGAGCGATTCGAGTCAGAATGAAGATCGACTGATAGATTAGGGGCTATAAATAAAACTGTATTCCAAGTCTATAATAAATAACACTCGGTAGTGATACTCTCGGATAACGGTGGCGCAGTAGACTCACCTATGATATAGACCGGAGATTTGATCTGAAGAAGTCGAGGCTCCCCGTTGAGTATCTTGACCACCGATTGGCAGAGTTCCATCATGTTCGTGGCTAAGTGTCGGTACGTCACCTGGAGACAGGCGTTCAATTCGAATTCAGTGAAAATTTCGGAAAATTGTCGGAAAATTTGTAGGAAAATTGTCGGAAAATTGTCGGAAAATTGTCGGAAAATTGTCGGAAAATTCGTCGGAAAATTCGTCGGAAAATTCGTCGGAAAATCGTCGGAAAATTGTCGGAAAATTGTCGGAAAATTGTCGGAAAATCGTCGGAAAATTCGTCGGAAAATTCGTCGGAAAATTCGTCGGAAAATCGTCGGAAAATTCGTCGGAAAATTCGTCGGAAAATTCGTCGGAAAATTCGTCGGAAAATTCGTCGGAAAATTCGTCGGAAAATTCGTCGGAAAATTGTCGGAAAATTGTCGGAAAATTGTCGGAAAATTCGTCGGAAAATTCGTCGGAAAATTGTCGGAAAATCGTCGGAAAATTGTCGGAAAATTGTCGGAAAATCGTCGGAAAAGCGTCGGAAAAATCGTCGGAAAATTGTCGGAAAATTCGTCGGAAAATTGTCGGAAAATTCGTCGGAAAATTCGTCGGAAAATTCGTCGGAAAATCGTCGGAAAATTCGTCGGAAAATTCGTCGGAAAAGTCGGAAAATCGTCGGAAAATTGTCGGAAAATTCGGAAAATTGCGGAAAATTGTCGGAAAATTGTCGGAAAATTCTCGGAAAATTCGTCGGAAAATTGTCGGAAAATTCGTCGGAAAATTGTCGGAAAATCGTCGGAAAATCGTCGGAAAATTCGTCGGAAAATCGTCGGAAAATTGTCGGAAAAATCGTCGGAAAATCGTCGGAAAATTCGTCGGAAAACGATCGGAAAATTGTCGGAAAATTGAAAAGAACAGTGAAAATGCCGAGGCATTTTTACGGGTGGGCAACGAGGGCGTCGATCACCTGTAAAATCAGAAAATGGTCGGAAAATCGTTTTCTCCCGATCGATGAGGTCTCAGGCAGTCCAGGATAAGGTTGGATCTAAGACACGGTTGCTTTCCAGAATATTTTTTCGACCGTAAATTTTGGATTTCCCACAGTTCTGTATAAAAAAAATCCACGCGACAAAACCCGTCCGTCACTCCAGTGTCATTTCATCGCTCTATCGCTCAAATAAAAACTTATTAAATAAAAAACTTATATAATAAAAACTTATAAAATTATAAATTGTAGTCGCGGCTTAGAATAAAACTGTAATATGGAGAAATTGCATAAATTTAGGACCAAAAACTGATAGGAAGAATAATTGTTTAGAAGACGACCTGGCCCCAGCTGAAACGCCTTTTGCCGAGGACGACGGCCAACGACGACCCGTCTTCACCGTCCTGTTCATCGACTTCTTCGCGGCTGCCGGGAATTTCAGTGGCGAAGTACGTAAGTCCCGCCAGTACTTTGTCGGCCGCAGAGGCGGCGGAGCTTCCGCTTTCGGCGACGGCTGAACAAACGGTAACAATTTACACAATATCGTAAACAACCAGAGCTCGATCTAAACAAGCGGAACAAGATTTTACACATTTTTTGTTTCCTCGTAAAGGGAACAACCAGACGGAAAATTCATAGTTTACCCGAATAATTTTCCAGTGCCCGTACAGAAATCACGCCGCAACGGCCGATCTTCACGCTGTTCCGCGCCAAAGTCCAGTCCGGCCCGACGCCGTGGCAACGATCACCTGTAAATTCAGAAAATGGTCGGAAAATTGTCGGAAAATTGTCGGAAAATTGTCGGAAAATTGTCGGAAAATTGTCGGAAAATTGTCGGAAAATTGTCGGAAAATTGTCGGAAAATTGTCGGAAAATTGTCGGAAAATTGTCGGAAAATTGTCGGAAAATTGTCGGAAAATTGTCGGAAAATTGTCGGAAAATTGTCGGAAAATTGTCGGAAAATTGTCGGAAAATTGTCGGAAAATTCTCGGAAAATCGTCGGAAAATTGTCGGAAAATCGTCGGAAAATTGTCGGAAAATCGTCGGAAAATTGTCGGAAAATTGTCGGAAAATTGTCGGAAAATTGTCGGAAAATCGTCGGAAAATTGTCGGAAAATCGTCGGAAAATTCGGAAAATCTGTCGGAAAATTGTCGGAAAATTCGTCGGAAAATTGTCGGAAAATCGTCGGAAAATTGTCGGAAAATCGGAAAAATCGTCGGAAAATTGTCGGAAAATCGTCGGAAAATCGGAAAATCGTCGGAAAATTCTCGGAAAATCGTCGGAAAATTGTCGTAAAAATCGTCGGAAAATTGTCGGAAAATTGTCGGAAAATTGTCGGAAAATTGTCGGAAAATTGTCGGAAAATTGTCGGAAAATTGTCGGAAAATTCGTCGGAAAATCGTCGGAAAATCGTCGGAAAATTCTCGGAAAAATCGTCGGAAAATTCTCGGAAAAATCGTCGGAAAATTCTCGGAAAAATCGTCGGAAAATTCTCGGAAAATCGTCGGAAAATTCGGAAAATCGTCGGAAAATCGTCGGAAAATTCTCGGAAAAATCGTCGGAAAATTCTCGGAAAAATCGTCGGAAAATTCTCGGAAAAATCGTCGGAAAATTCTCGGAAAAGCGTCGGAAAATCGTCGGAAAAATCGTCCGCCATATTGTCCGCCATCTTCTTTTCCTCGGATTTTTGGGTGTTAATATTAGGAAAGAAAGGTGGGTACAGCGCCCGCTATGAAGACTTTAGACTTTAGACTTTGGATTGGAATTCTTTAAAGTTCTAGAAAGGAGAAATACAATATCGATATGGAGACATAACCTGGTCCGCCTTCGCCCGTTGACCGCTCGGACTTCTTCGGTCTGAAAATAGAAAACAGTAAAAAGAAAAGTTAACAGAAATTCGACGCCCGACATAAACCGCAGACCGAAGTGGAACTTCAACAACACAAGTTTCTAAATGTATCGGTGATATCGAATTATATTGCACTGATAACGATTGAAAAGCTTTCGCTCAGTCGTGGTCGAAGGAAAAGGCGTTGGACACTTCGAGAACTGCACACGGATATTATTTAAAAAAAACAAGATTTTTTTTTATTTACTCTAAAAACTAACAGGAATTACTCATCGAGCGGTGAATCACTCGAGATATATCTAAACGGAGATATATCCTCTTATCAGACGGCCGGGCCTCTTATCAGACGGCCTCTCCAGACGAAAATTTATAGACGCGTTTAACCACATAAAAATCGGCGTGTTCTGATAGCAATTAAAAATAAATGCGAACTTCAAGAATAAGTTCCAATAGGGTGGAATTTCGAACTAGAATTGGGAACAATGTGTTTCTGTCTCCTCCCGCTGGCCGCTCGCCATCTTCAGTGTCAGTCGGCACTTTGGCACTCGGTGTTTGGAATTCCAAGGAACTATTTTGCGAGAAATTCGCTTTATTCTCCCTGAGTGTACCGGTTGTACTCCTGAAGATCGCCGAAGTGCCCTCCAGGAACTCCTCCGGGCCTATATATCTAAGAAATCCCTTCCGGCCCGACAGGTTCTCTGCTACTTCTTCTTCAGTAGTCCCCCCATTCATCAACTTCTTCAGTCCTGCCGCTCTGATTAAACGAATAAAATATCACGAATATCACAACCGCTGTATCCCGAATCACTGTCACATGTGCTGTACAAAATCGGCAGAGACAGCATGACAAAGTGCAAGTGCACGGACAGTGACAGTGCAGCGAGGATGACCGGAAAAAACGTCCCCAAAAAAGTGCCAAATCTGACCGAAACCGCCGCCTGAAGACGGCGAAACCGGCCTGGAGAGGAGTTCCAAGAACTATTGTGCCGGAAATTTGTACCCCGAAGAGTGGTGTACTGACCCGCGTAGTCGGAGTAGTATCTCGGCCAGACCGGTCGTACTCCTGAAGATCGCCGAAGTGCCCCTGAGCCGGCGCCCGCCCACCGCCGCCAGGAAATCCTCCGGGCCCAACTCTGAGCCCGCGTCCAGGCCCATCTCCCTGCAACAAGCGGCCCGGCCCGGAAGATCATCAACTTCTTCAGCAGCCGCCCCCCCCAGGAGTAGCCTCCTTTCGGCCCTTCCACTCCGATTCTTCCTATCTCTTCAGCCGTGAAGCGTAATCCTACGTGATCCCGATATCGGGCTCACCTGTACGCCGTCGCGACGCTCCGTCCGATGGCCGACTCGTCGTCCGTCTTCAGAATCGCGGATATCATCGATTTGAATTCGTTCGAATCGAGCCGCCCGTCGTTATTGGAGTCGAAAAACCTGCACGACGCACGAAAAACACTTTAGACTGAAATATACTGTTTTTTTTTGGATCTTCAACAATGCACCACTAATGCCCTTCATAAAGGGTGTACCGAAATTAACGCAAGATTTGTGAATTTGCGACAGCATTCTTGCTGTGTAAAGTTGGTAACCCTATTGAAAAGAAAAACCATAACGACAGCCGACAGTTTAGGGTCAGTACGATAGAACTCAGTAAATATGGACTGAAAAACGGGGAGAAAATGGGCTGAAAAATGGACTGAAAAAATGGACTGAAAGATGGACTGAAAAAAATGGACTGAAAAATGAACTGGGCAAAAAAGAACTGAAAAAAGGACTGAAAATGGACTAAAATGAGGATAAAATGGACTGAAAATGGGGAGAAAATGGACTGAAAATGGACTGAAAAAACTGGACTGAAAAAATGAACTGAAAAAGGACTGAAAATGGACTGAAAATGGACTGAAAAATAGACTGAAAATGAACTGAAAAAAAGGGACTGAAAAAGGACTGAAAATGGACTGAAAAATGGACTGAAAAATGGACTGAAAAATGGACTGAAAAATGGACTGAAAAATGGACTGAAAAATGGACTGAAAAATGGACTGAAAAATGGACTGAAAATGGACTGAAAATGGACTGAAAATGGACTGAAAATGGACTGAAAATGGACTGAAAATGGACTGAAAATGGACTGAAAAATGGACTGAAAAATGGACTGAAAAATGGACTGAAAAATGGACTGAAAAATGGACTGAAAAATGGACTGAAAATGGACTGAAAAATGGGGATAAGAATTTGATTAATTTTGGGACACCCTTTGGAATCTGAAGATAATACGCGGACTGATTTTTGTTTAATAAAAATCGTACAAAATTAGAAGTCGTTTAATAGGAAAGATTTTTTTTTTTTAATTTGTACCTGAATACGTATCCTGTCCTTATCCTGGCCGCTTCTTCGGTGAACCGTACTTGAGGCTCGAGCGCGGCCATCAGATAGAGAAGTTCTCTGGCGGTTAAAGCGCCGCGATCTTCAATATCGGCCGCCCTTAAAGTTTATTACCGACTTTAAATAAGAACAAAGAAATTCGGACGGAAAATCCGGCCCTCCGCCGGACCGGTTTCTGGGCCGCTCGCCATCTTCAGTAGTCACTTTTGGCACTTTGCGGACGTTTTTCGGGCATCCTCACTCGAATATGATCGGGAAGAAAGACCGAAACGAAGTAAAGGGCAGAAAAGGAGAGGATTGTGGGGGGCTACTGGAGAAGAAGACGCTGAGGGCTGGAAGGATTTCTTGGATATAGCAAGACCTGGAGGAGTTCCTGGAGGGCGCAGGTGAGCCCGATATCGGGGTCACGTCAGATTACGCTTCACGACTGAAGATATAGGAAGAATTGGAGTGGAAGGGCCGAAAGGAGGCGATGAAATATGATCCTGACTGAAAGCTACTCCTGGGGTGGGGGGGGGGGTTTGCTGAAGAAGTTGATGACCTCCCGGGCCGTTTGTTGCAGGGAGATGGGCCCGGTTCCGGGCTCAGAGTTGGACCCGGAAGATTTCCTGGCGGCGGTGGGCGGGCGCCGACTAAGGGGCACTTCGGCGATCTTCAGGAGGTACGTCCGGACTGGAGGCCGAAATACTCCGAGATTTTGGGGTAAAAATATAGCGAATTTCTTGCACAATAATTCTTGGAACTCCTAACAGCCGAGAGTGCCGAAAGAAGATCGGGGCGAGCGGCCCCGAAACCGAGACAGAAACGCGGAGAAAATCCACGGTATTCCAACCCCTAGCGGACCACAAAACGGGTCTGTTAAACTACCCTTTCACTTCAGAAACCGTTACCACCTGAAGAGATGGCCGGATGACCTCTTCGGCCAGCCGATGTCGAGGACGAAGTCGGTGAACGGCGACAGCGACATGCTGGTGTAGGGCAGCGAGTACTTCAGGAACAGTTGGTACAGACCAGTCTGCACTGTCGACAGACAACAAAACAGACGATTGCTATTTTATAAAACGAAAAATTTTCCACCCTCTTCTACCCCCATTGTTGTTCATGTTTTTCAAAAGTAACTTCTAAAGGGGAGGATGAATTTTTTACTGTCCAGCAGCGTCCGTTATCCAATCTTTTGGAAACGTCGAGATATCACTCGCGCTAATCGCCCTCTCTTATCCGGACGATTGTTGAAATTAAACTATTTAATAATCACTATCCAACTGTACGAGAGTATTCCAATTGAAATTGCATTGAAAATAGAATTTGCAAGAACTTGGACACGCTCGAATTACCTCGAGAGTCCAAATTACAATACCGTAGGTTTGTGGCGTTTCTATTTCCTGTCTCGCCGGTTCGGTCTATTGGTCTAGACCGGTTTCGGCCGGTTTAACTATTTACTTATCACTATTGCGTCTTCGGCGATTACTGAAAAAACGGACTGAAAAAACGGGAATGAAAAAACGAACTGCAAAATGGACGGAAAAAAACGAACTGGAAAAAATGAACTGAAAAATGGAGTGAAAAATGGACTGAAAATGGACTGAAGGACTGAAAAATGAACTGAAAATGGACTGAAAATGGACTGAAAATGGACTGAAAATGGACTGAAAAATGGACTGAAAATGGACTGAAAAATGGACTGAAAAATGGACTGAAAAATGGACTGAAAAATGGACTGAAAAATGGACTGAAAAATGGACTGAAAAATGGACTGAAAAAGGACTGAAAAATGGACTGAAAAATGGACTGAAAATGGACTGAAAAATGGACTGAAAAATGGACTGAAAATGGACTGAAAAATGGAGGAAAATGGACCGAAAATGGACTGAAAATGGACTGAAAATGGACTGAAAATGGACTGAAAATGGACTGAAAAATGGAGGAAAATGGACCGAAAATGGACTGAAAAATGGACTGGTGGACTGAAAATGGACTGATGGACTGAAAAATGGACTGATGGACTGAAAAATGGACTGATGGACTGAAAAATGGACCAATGGACTGAGAAATGGACTAATGGACTGAATGGATTGAAAAAATGGACCAAAAATGGACTGAAAAAAATGGACCGAAAATGGCCTGAAAAAATGGACTGAAAAATGGAATAGTGCCGAAGAAGCGCTGAGGTTGGCGAGCGGCCCCAAAACCGGTCTAGCACAAAGGAAAGACCAAATTGGCGAGACAGGAGGAGACAGAAACACCACAAACCTACGTCCAACTACCAAAGTTTTTTTTCTATATCGAGGGATATGAACTCACCCTGTTCATTGAAGCCTGCGCAATGGACCAGCCTGTCGTTGAGGAGTTCCGAACCGTCCTCAACAATTACGTCCCTCTTCAACACTTCGCCGACGACAGTAGCGCCGTTCACTGCGTCCATTATATATATATATATAGATATAGATATATATGACATAAGAAAACTTTATCTTTCCGTCCGGCTTCCGTGGCCCGTTTACCCTAATATTTTCGACTGTAAAGATAAATTTTTAAAGGGTGTTGACCTTGCAAAATTAACCCAAGATTTGTGAATTTGCCGCAGCATTCTTGCTGTGTAAAGTTGGTAACCCTATTGAAAAAAGAAAAACCATAACGACAGCCGACAGTTTAGGGTCGGTACGATAGAAATCAGTAAAAATGGACTGAAAAATGGACTGAAAGATGGACTGAAAGATGGACTGAAAGATGGACTGAAAAATGGACTGAAAATGGACTGAAAATGGACTGAAAATGGACTGAAAATGGACTGAAAATGGACTGAAAATGGACTGAAAATGGACTGAAAATGGACTGAAAATGGACTGAAAATGGACTGAAAAATGGACTGAAAAATGGACTGAAAAATGGACTGAAAAATGGACTGAAAAATGGACTGAAAAATGGACTGAAAATGGACTGAAAAATGGACTGAAAATGGACTGAAAATGGACTGAAAATGGACTGAAAAATGGACTGAAAATGGACTGAAAATGGACTGAAAAATGGACTGAAAATGGACTGAAAATGGACTGAAAAATGGACTGAAAAATGGACTGAAAAATGGACTGAAAAATGGACTGAAAAATGGACTTAAAATGGACTGAAAAATGTACTGAAAAAACGGGACTGAAAGAAATGGACTGACTGTGTAACGTCATAGAGACACATATCCGGCCAGTAATTGTACAGTGAATCATCGTGTAAAAATGTACAGTCCAACATTCCAAACGGAGAGAATCTGTATCAACAATTACAACATAGCAATTCCGCAACAACCAGTCGCGGTAGGAGTTCCTGCGAGAGTAAAACGAAAATTAAAAAAACTTTGAGTTTAGGAATAACTGAATTTTGTTGCGGTCCGCGAAGTGTGTGTGGAACGCCGTACATTTCGCCTAGACCGGTGTCGGCTGCTCGCCCCGTCTTCAGTAGCGGTGTCGGTCACCTGCGGACGCGTACTCGTGTAGCCGGTACAGGTGACGGGTGACCCGGAAAACACCCGTAGTGACAGACACGCAGCGCTACTGAAGATGGCGAGCGGCCGAAACCGTGGTCTGGCGAAAGACCAAACCGGCCGGCGAGAGGAGACAGCAACGGACGAAATCTATAGTTTAACGAATTTCACAGGAGGATGTTCCTGTTCAAAAACCTCTCGCCGGTTTTCGTCTTTTCTTCCAGACCGGGGTTTCGGCCGCTCGCCATCTTCAATAGCGGTGATATGAAATCCTCACTGAACTGCGTCACCGTCTGTCACTTGCACAGTGACAGGCAGGATGGCCAAAAGGGACAGTGCCGAAAGTGACTGACAGACACGGCGCTACTGAAGACGGCGAGCGGCCGAAACCCCGGTCCAGCAGGAGATGACCAAAATGACCGGCGACGTACAAGTGACAGTGCCCGAAAAATATCCATAGTGACTGACACGCAGCGCTACTGAAGATGGCGAACGGCCGAAACCCCGGTCCGCTAACACTCGAAATATGCGATACACAAACGAGATTTACAAACATTTATGCACTCCATTTTTAAGTCCGTGCCCGACTCAAGGGAGGTGACAAATCCTAAATTTGAACTGTTGAGACAACTAATTAAAACTGATACCTTAATTGACCTTAATAGCGAGAAACTGATAATGTACAAGGCGATATTAAAACCGTCATGGGATGTACGGAATAGAACTCCGTTGGTTTGGAACGAGAATTCCCTCTGAGCATCCCTTGATTTGGGTGAAAATAAAACCGAATAAAACCGTAAAAAGAAATGGTATTACGCCAAGGGATGTTTGTGCCGGTGGTAGGCAGTAGGTACGATGCCAATTCGGCAGTCAACAAACGGCCCGTACCCTCCCTCAACTCCCTCTCATTGTACCAGACGAGTTCACCCTGAAACCGAAAAAAAAACAAACTATATCTGTGTATTTTATATTGTATTGAACTGACAACTGCATTATTAACATTAACGTACCTGTTTTGTGGTCTCCGAGGGGTTGAGGAATACCGTAAGGGGGTTTGTCTCAGGGTGCGGTACGGTCTTTTGCCCTAGACCGGTTTTTCGGCCGTTCGCCATCTTCAGTAGCGCCGTCTGGTACTTTGGCGCATTCTGGGCATCCCGTGCCGAACACAGTGGCAGTGAGTGGAAAAACACTAACCACAAACGTGCCACAAACGTGCCACAACAAGTGACTAACACAACAACAACAACAACAACACGGGGCGCTACTGAAGATAGCGAGAGCGACAGAAATACCGCAAATACCGACTGAATACTGAATTGTAGATTTGACGCCAAATCCCCGTGCGGTATTTGAAAACGAAACGAGACAATATACAAAACGATATTGAGAATAGAATTATTGTAGGTTTTTGTGGTGTTTCCGTCCGGCCGGTTCGGTCTTTCGCCAGACCGGTATTTCGGCTGCTCGCCAGCCGCAAAAATTTAACATCTGAAAAATTTAACTAAACAAAAAAAGAAATGGACTAAAAATAAACTGAAAAATAGACTGAAAAATTAACTGAAAGAAACCGAAGAATGAACCGAAAAATTAACTGAACAATTCCACAGAAAATGAACTAAAAAAATGAACCGAAAAATGACCCGAAAATTAACTGAAAAATTGAATGAAAAAATAATGAACAGGAGAACGAACCGAAAAATTGACTGAAAAGTCAACTAAAAATGAAATGGAACCGAAAAATTAACTGAAAAGTGAACTGAAAAATTAAAACGGAAAATGGACCAAAATGTGAACTGAAAAAATAACTGAAAAACAATGAACAAAAATGAACAAAAAATGAACTGAAAAATGAACTGAAAATGAACTGAAAAATGAACTGAAAATTAACTGAAAAATGAACTGAAAATGAACTGAAAAATGAACTGAAAATGAACTGAAAATGAACTGAAAATGAACCGAAAGAAAATGAACTGAAAATGAACTGAAAAAATGAACTGGAAAATGAACTGAAAAATGAACTGAAAAATGAACTGAAAATTAACTGAAAAATTGAACTGTGAATGAACCAAAATTAACTGAAAATGAACTGAATGAACCAAAATGAACAGAAAATGTGAAAAGAACTGAAAAAGAACTGAAAATGAACAGGAAAATGAACTAAAAATAACCGAAAAATGAACTGAAAATGTACTGAAAAAGAACAATGAATCGAAAATTGGACTGGAAAATGAACTGAAAAAACCTAAAAAATGAACCGAAAAATGAACTAAAAATGAACCGAAAATTAACTGAAAAATTGAACCGAAAAATGGACCGAAATATAAACCGAAAATGCACCGAAAAATGGACTGAATGAACCGAAAAAATGAACTGAAAATGAACCGAAAATGTACTGAAAAAGAACTGAAAAACGAACCGTTGACTGACAGAGCGCTACTGGAGATGGCGAGAAACACCACAAACGTACAGCGGTATATTCCAAAATGCTGGCAGACCACAAAAGGGGTACGTTAAAACGGATATAGAATATTACGGTGGCGGATCTCGAATCCGGAGATTCTGCATCCGAAAGTGTTCAATAACCGTCCTCAGTAGTCAGTCTCCAATCGGTCCGAAGTCGGCCAATATTTTACCGTCACTTAAACTCGATTGTTCACCTGCCGAAAAGTGGCACCCTGCCTTGTCTCTTTGGCAAATATTGCCAATCTTCACCACGTTGCCATCAAACACACACATATATATATATATATATATATATATATTTCTACGCCTAATTGGTACAATACCGGTCCCGGATTTCCTTTTTATATACTTTTTATATCGTCAACTGAGCAAAATTGCTCAATTCACCGACGAACAAGTGTGGCGATTGTACATATTTTTTAAATTTGCGTCACTACATTTTGGCACAGACCCCGACAAGTGTCTCATTTCTAATCGTAGATTTATGGGCCCCCCTCCCCATTTACGATTTCTACAGTCGACAGTAGTTAGTTTGTATGTTGTATTATACACGCCGATAATACTCGATCTTGTACAATACAAGAGTATTTGGCAGATGAGTATTATAAACGGTGGCTTAGTTGATATTCAGCGTACATTTTCGTCCATTTGTACCGAATCCAAAGTGACGAGGTTCGACATTGAATATAAAAAGTGCTGACAGCGTTGAGAGAAACACCAGAAATAAAATCTATATATATATATATATATATATATATATATATATATATATATATATATACATGGCACGTCACCGCGTTCTGATAGATTCAAAGTTTCGCCGTCTTCAGTAGCATTCCCCCTGCCCCCCCCCCGTCCCCCCGGTGAGTTTCTCATACAGATAAAATTTCGAACTACGCTCAACGGTCAGGTGTTATCCGCCATGACTTAGTTGCCGAATGGAATTCGGCAGTTTTTCACTGCCGAAATCTCTCCACTTACGGTCTGGACGAGTTTCGTTTCGAGTTTCCTCACGTCCCGAGTCGATGTACGGACGGAGTATACGGCGTGGTAGAAATTTTTTTCGGCCGGCGTCCAGATCTTCAGTAGTCTCGCGAGAGATATATCCCGTTCGTCCGGTTCCAGGTTGAAGAGCTGCACGGGGCAATAGGTCTACTGTGGGTTTTTAATCTACTATGGATTTTTCTGTCTCAACTATGCCGAAAATACAGGACGAAAGACTTTATTACCCAGTTTCGTAAGTCGTATTCAAAACTATTCGATAATATATAGAAAAAACCCCGTTTTCACTTCGATTATATGTAACAAAACGACGATTTACTGAAAAAAACTGGTACTTTCCGTTAACGGGAGCACTGAAAATCGCTAAATTTATCACAATCATAAGGGGATGTTTTTTTTTGGGAGGAGGGGGCCTCCAATGTGCTCCATTCTCTGAATTTTCATTCGAAACAGTTTTTTCTTCGATCTTATAATATTATGCAAAAAAAAAAGAAAAAAGATGAAAATTCGGGGCTTTAGCTAGAACCTGAAAAAGTGGTCTCTTTTTTTTCTTTTTTTTCAAGAGAAGTGTAAGAAAACGGCGAAAAGAATGTGCGATTCAGAAGTATGAAATGAAAAATTTTCATTTCATTTTCGCCCGGCCAACGAAAAAGACGTACCGAAAACCAAATACTGGTTTATTTATTGTCTGTTCAATGAAAATTGAAAGGGAGAGTTTAAAATATAGATACAAGGGCCGAGAGGGCCAAAGGGACCGAATTACTTCCATTACAAACAAGATATATATATATATATATATATATATATATATATATATATATATATATATATTGTATTGGCGATTATTAGACAGGTAATTTACTAATTTAATATACCTGTGTGTGTGGTCTGCGAGGGGTTGGAATATACTGTAGTAGGTTCGTGATGTTTCTGTCTCCTCTCGCCGCTAGTTTGGTCTTTTGCTAGACCGGTTTTCGGGGCCGCTCGCCATCTTCAGTAGCGCCCTGTGTCAGTAGTCACTGTTGGGGCACTTTGAACGTTTTGGACGTTCGCCGTATACAAGCGAAAGTGACAGTGGGCAGTACAGAGTGACTGACACGACAGGGCGCTACTGAAGATGGCGAGCGGCCCCGAAAACCCGGTCTAGGATCAAGGAAACTGTAGGTTCGTGATCGGCTTGGAATACCGCAGATTTCGTGGTTCGGCCGCTCGCCATCTTCAGTAGCGCCCTATTTGTTAGTCACCGCGAAATCTACGGTATTCCAAGCCAATAACGGACCTACAGTTTCCTTGATCCTAGACCGGGGTTTTTCGGCCGCTCGCCGTCTTCAGTAGCAGTGTTAGTCACTGTTAGGCACTTTGGATGTTGCAGCACAGTACATGTGAAGGTGACACAGTGTGGTGGTCTAACAGTGACTGACACGCAGGGCGCTACTGAAGATGGCGAGCGGCCGAAACAGGAAATCTGCTGTATTCCGAGCCGATCACGAACCTACAGTTTCCGTGATCCTAGACCGGGGTTTTTCGGCCGCTCGCCGTCTTCAGTAGCAGTGTTAGTCAGTGTTATAGCACTTTGGATGTTGCAGCACAGTACATGTGAAAGTGACAGTTGTGTGAGATGCCCCATGAAAACATCCAAAGTGCTCTAACAGTGACTAACACAGGGCGCTACTGAAGATGGCGAGCGGCCGAAAAAGCGGCCGGTCACCTGTGGACACGTACTGTGTACACGGTACAAGTGACGGGTGACGCAGCGCACCCGGAAAACACCCAGAGTGACTGACACGCAGCGCTACTGAAGATGGCGAGCGGCCGCGGTCTAGCAAAAGACCAGACCGGCGAGATGGTAGACAGTAAACTACCGGTAAAATTTACCTTTCTGGCAGCGGCCACGGCCGAATCCCGCCAGCCGTTTTCCTCCACCGCGACCGTCATGAGTGTGTCGCCACCGGCGGTCCTCAGTAGGCAGTGGGCGTTCCGCTCGTGACAGTGCGGCACGAGGGAGACGGCGTCCCTGCCGGTCTCGAACGGCATGACATGAAAAATTTTGTCGGAAAACGAAAATTTTCAATACCGGCGTCACAGAAAAATCGAAATTTTCTTTACAGCTGACCGGTAAAAGTAAAATATTGTCGTCGCCATATGGAAAACGCGTGGCGAGATATATTTTCTATTGTCGCAATATCAGTTTCGGGGCGGGACTGACTGGTTGGCGAAATCCCGCTTCGATAACGGAAATCGTCACTCGGTTATCGCGCAATTTTTGGAAGTTTCCGAAACTTCCGGAAGCTGGTTATTTTTGGCCCCCACTCGGAACTCCTCCGTCGTTTATAAGCCGTTTCTGTGTCGTCGAATTCCGCAGAAAGTTTTATTCATTCCGTGTCCAAGGACTGCGTGACCTTGGAACGGGCCGATCTCTAACATAAAACTAGTTTTCAAAATTTCGGTTTTTTTTTTTGTAAAGTCCCAATTGGAGGACGACGAAAGAAATCGACTCGCTCGATGTTATTAATTGATTAGCGATTCGCCATAATTTTGACCCGGGCTAATTGTCAGTTGGCAAATATGGAAGATCTAGACAGTCTTGTGTAAAAAACTGTCGGACAATTAACTGACAAAGTGAACTGAAAAAAAAATGGACTGACAAAGTGAACTGAAAAAAATTTAACTGAAAAAATGAACTGAAAAATTTAACTAAAAATGGACTGAAAATGGACTAAAATAAACTGAAAAATAGACTGAAAATGGGTTGAAAATGAACTGGAGAATGAACCGAAAAATTGACTGGAAAAAAAGAACCGAAAAATTAACTGAAAAATGACCCGAAAATTAAATGAAAAATGAACTGAACGAACCGAAAAATTAAGTGGAAAAAAATTAACTAAAAATGAACTGGAAGTGAAAAGTGAATTGAAAAACTGAACTGAAAAATTTAACCGAACGGACCGAAATGTGTGAACCGACAAAATGAACTGCATTAACAGAAAAAAATGAACTGAAAAAAAAATAACAAAATGAACTAAAAATGAACAAAATTAAAATGTACTGAAAAATGTACTGAAAATGTAACTGAAAAATGTAACTGAAAATGTGAAAAACTGAAAATGTACTGAAAATGTAATTGAAAATGGAAAATGTACTGAAAATGTAACTGAAAATGTGAAAACTGAAAATGAACTGAAAATGTACTGAAAATGTACTGAAAATGTACTGAAAATGTACTGAAAATGTACTGAAAATGTACTGAAAATGTACTGAAAATGTACTGAAAATGTACTGAAAATGTACTGAAAATGAATAATGAACCGAAGAAATGTACTGAAAATGTACTGAAATGTGAACTGAAAATGTACCTGAAAATGTGAACTGAAAATGTAAAAATGAACTGAAAAATGAACTAAAAAATGAACTGAAATGAACTGAAAATGAACTGAAACAAATGAAGAATTGAAAAGAAAAATGAACTGAACTGAAAATGAACCGAAAAATTGGACGAAAAAATGAAAAAACAGGAAAATGTAACTGAAAATGAACTGAAAGAACCGAAAATTAACTGAAAATGAACTGAAAAAATGAACCTAAAATGAACTGAAGAACCGAAAAAATTAACTGAAAATGAACTGAAAAATGAACCTAAAAATGAACCGAAAAATGAACTGAAAAATGAACCGAAAAATTGGACCGAAATATAAACAGGAAAAATGCACTGAAAAATGAACTGAAAGAACCGAAAAAATTAACTGAAAATGAACCGAAAAATGAACCTAAAATGAACTGAAAAATTAACTGTAAAATGGCGCTGAGTCACAGAACGCTGTTTCCCCAACTGATATATCTATCTCTCAACCTGACTGTCGACCGCTTTCATATCTCAATATCGACACATCGACGCTTTCGATCATTCGAAAGGAATAATTGAAAAAAAAAACAAAAAAAACAAATACCTCCGTTCCGATTATTACTAAGAGGATTAATTGTGACGTCAGTTTATATATATGTATATGTATATATATATATATAAATCCCCACCAAGATGTGAACAGGCAGGTGTGCATGCCGTGTCCGATTAGGAGTGAAGTCATAGTTGGATCGAGATAAGGGAGGAAAAAGAGAGTTTTTTTTTTTCATGCGGCTGTTAGCGTTAATTCAGTAGTCGGCGTTCAGGTGAGATGGGAACCGGGAGTGGTCTACTGCTGCTGCTGCTGTTATTTGCTACTGAGGCTTCGGCCGGTGTCGGCCCGCCAACGTCAGTACCGCCGTACGTCAACACAGGTCAGTTGTGCAGGCCGGGTCGAATTGAAATATTATTATTAAAAAAAAAAAAAAAAACACAACGGGGGCAACAACCTCAGCTGCGGCTGAAATATCGCTTTTCAAATTGAAAAGTGTGCGGCGGCTCGCTTTAAAATTTCAACTGATAAGCGGCGAACTGTCCCAATATTGAAACTGGTCGATAACGATTTGGATAAAATTGAAGGGCGCTCAACATTATATTTTTGACCGTTTTTCGCGTTACAAATTGTCGAGAACCGACCACAAACACGGTTTGTAAAATACGGGTTCATGAAAAGGACCGACGAAATTCCGCTCAATTAATTTATTTACCGATCAATTTCACCTGTTTATCGCCGATTCAATTGCGACTGAATGAATCACACATCGAGTTCAAATTCTCCTCGGCCGTTCGCCGAGCGGCGGCCCTCAGGGTTGGCACCACTGGGCGGATTCAATCGCGACTCAATCAGTTATACTCGCGTCGCTGACGCCATTTCCAAATTTGGCCGCTACCGCCTTCGGATTTGGTGAAAATTTCAATTTGAAATGTCGATAATTCAAAATCATCGAGTTCAAATTCTCCTCGGCCGTTCGCCGAGCGGCGGCCCTCAGGGTTGGCACCACTGGGCGGATTCAATCGCGACTCAATCAGTTATACTCGCGTCGCTGACGCCATTTCCAAATTTGGCCGCTACCGCCTTCGGATTTGGTGAAAATTTCAATTTGAAATGTCGATAATTCAAAATCATCGAGTTCAAATTCTCCTCGGCCGTTCGCCGAGCGGCGGCCCTCAGGGTTGGCAGCACTGGGCGGATTCAATCGCGACTCAATCAGTTATACTCGCGTCGCTGACGCCATTTCAAATTTGGCCGCTACCGCCTTCGGATTTGGTGAAAATTTCAATTTGAAATGTCGATAATTCAAAATCATCGAGTTCAAATTCTCCTCGGCCGTTCGCCGAACGGCGGCCCTCAGGGTTGGCAGCCCTGGGCGCCGCTTTCCCCGTTCCCCCGTTTGTACAGTCCGTCTTATCCAATTGCAGACGCGGACGAGGCTTTACCGGACGAATTCCGCCTAACTGTCCCCATCGTCTCCAAGTGTTGTCTTCTGGACCAAGTGTACGACGTTAACAAGACTTGCGTCGATTCCAACATCCGGTTCCGGCCTCCGTTCGGCGGGCCCCAACCAGCCGTCGTCGAATACATCAAAGGCATCAAGTGCAGCGACGAAAAGTTAAGTCTTAAAACGGGAACTGTAGGTGCGATAAATTAGCGGTTCGGCCGCTCGCCGTCTTCAGTACCGTTCGCTTGCGGTATAAAACAGTTTAACATACCTGTTTTGTGGCCTAGCGAGGGGTTGGAATACCACCGTAGGTTTGTGCTGTTTTTCTGTCTCCTCGCTGGTCGGTCATTCGCCAGACCGGTTTTCGGTCCCTCTCGCCGTCTTCAGTAGCGCTGTGTTAGTCACTGTCGGATGCCCCGGGAAAGTGACAACAGTGACTGACACAGCGCTACTGAAGACGGCGAGGGTCGAAACCTTGGTCTGGCGAATGGCCGGACCAGCGAGGTGAGAGAAAAACACCACGAACCTAAAATATAAAACACTTATAAACATCCCCCGAAAACACAAGACGGGGCGACAAAGTGACACAGTGACAGTGGGCAGTGAGGATGCCCTCAGGAAGCCTTCAAAGTGTCCAAAAGACACTTAAAAGTAGATTTAAGTCTCATGTCTCGCCGGTCCGCTCTTTTCGCCCCAGACCGGTTTTTCGGCCGCTCACTGTCTCACTGTCTCCACAGCGCTACTGAGGACGGCGAGCGGCCGCAGGACACTATCCGTTGTCCTTCGTCCGAATTGTTCTTGTCTTGTCGCCGATAAGGGATGGGCGGACGAACTGACTTCGGTTTTCTTTTTTCCCGATGGTCCCCGTGGTTCAGGTACAGGCTGGAGCCGGAGGTGTCCCACGGCGACGTCTACGAGCTGGAGCCGGACGGCACCCTGGTGCTGCCCAATCGCGGCCACCAGAGGCTCAACCGGTCGTCCTACTGTCTGGACACAGTCCTCGTCGACGCCGCCAACAACAGGACCGAGTCGTTGGCGCTGGTCTGCTTTCCCGACGTGGAGGAGGAGCCGGCCGACAATTATCCGGTATTGGGCGTCAGCCAAATCGGTAATTGCCTTCTTTTTTTTATACCTCAGTAGTCAGTCACAGCTTAGGGTGAAATAGCTTTAAAAAGGCCCGGGATCAGGGCCTCAGGGAGAAGGAACCAATATGCCGGCCATGGAAAAGGACGGATCCTACTTTCTGGCGGTGGGATAGCCTCCCAAATCCTTCCGCTACCATCCTTACCCAACTTCCAACTTCTCTCCGCGTCCAAATCCACTCGTTCATCCAGTTTCCTCTCTCTCTTCTACTTACCCGTCCATTATCGCGGCTTGAACGCCACCCGCCCAGAGGAGTTTCTGTCACCGTGGACGTGGGGTCTTTATCCAAGTGAAACAGGTCAAACGAACCGCCATTCTATCAATGGACTGAAAAATGAATCGACAAATGGACTGAAAACGGTCTGAAAACGGACTGAAAACGGACTGAAAACGGACTGAAAACG
Organism: Lethocerus indicus; assembly: GCA_019843655.1. Lineage (NCBI taxonomy): Eukaryota > Metazoa > Arthropoda > Insecta > Hemiptera > Belostomatidae > Lethocerus > Lethocerus indicus. Next base: position 40,073 of record JACDQD010000112.1, on the reverse strand, counting down.
GACTGAAAAACGTGAAAAACGGACTGAAAACGACTGAAAAACGGACTGAAAACGGACTGAAAAACGGACTGAAAACGGAAAAACGGACTGAAAAACAAGGGACTGAAAACGGACTGAAAACGGTGAAAACGGAAACGGACGGATAAACGGACGAAAACGGACTGACGGACTGAAAAAATGAAAACGGACTGAAAAAAAATCGGAAAACTGAAAACGGAGGACTGAAAACGGACTGACGGACTGAAAAAATGAAAACGGACTGAAAAAAAATCGGAAAACTGAAAACGGAGGACTGAAAACGGACTGAAACGGACTGAAAAGAACTGAAAACGGAAAATGTGAAAAACACTGAAAACAAAAACCGGACTACGGACTGAAAAAAAAACCGGACTGAAAAACGGACTAAACAGGTTGAAAAATGCAGAAAAAACTGAAAAAATGAAAAAACGAAAAGGGATTGAAAACGGACTGAAAAAAAAAACAGAAAACTGAAACAAAAAAACCGGCACAGAAAAACGTACAGAAAATGTACAGAAAAACGGACTGAAAAAATCTCGGACTGAAAACGGACTAATAAACGGGCTGAAAAACGCACAGGAAAACGGACTGAAAAAAAAACGGGCTGGAAAATGAACTGAAAAATAAATAGAAAAACGGATTGAAAACGGGCTGAAAAAGGATTGAAAATGGACAGAAAAACGGACTGAAAATTGACAGAAAAACGGACTGAAAAAAAACGGGCTGGAAAAAGTACAGAAAAATGTACAGTAAAACGGACTGAAAAACGGTCTCGGACTCGAAAAACGGACTGAAAAACGGACTGAAAACGGGCTGAAAAATGAATCGAAAAACGGACAGAGAAACAGACTGAAAAAACTTTGACTTCGAATAACCGCGTAAGAAGAAATCAAATGATGTCAAATCAAATGGTCTAGGGGAAATGTCTGGCGCAATAATTGAATTGTTTCACGGGATTGTACGTGCGGCACGTGTGGTCTTGTCGAAACCGCGCGTCATCCTCATCACGCACAATATCTAACGGACTAAAAAATGGACTGAAAAAATGGACTGAAAAACGAATCGAAAAACGGACTGAAAACGGACTGAAAAACGGGCTGAAAAACGTACAGAAAAACGGGCTAAAAAAAGGACTAAAAACGGGGTGAAAACGGACTGAAAAATGAATCGAAAAACGGACTGAAAACGGACTGAAGAACGGGCTGAAAAAACGTACAGAAAAACGGACTGAAAAAACGGGCTAAAAAACGTACAGAAAAACGGGCTGAAAAAAAGGACTAAAAACGGGGTGAAAACGGACTGAAAAATGAATCGAAAAACGGACAAAAAATGCACAGACAGACCCGAAGATGAGAAGAATGCGCAATTATTTAATTGCCGTCCCGATGTTATTTCTGTAAATTAATTTTTGAAATTGTACAACAGGCTGCCTGCTGTCGGTGCCGTTCCTCCTGTTGACCGCCGGCGTATTCCTCTACTTCGGCGAGCTGAGGGACCTCCGCGGCAAGATAGCCATCTGCCTCACCCTCTGTCTGGCGCTGGCCTTCCTCTCACTGGCCGCCTTCAGGTCTTTCACCAATCAGACACCACTCTCCTGCCGACTGTTACGTACGTAAAAAAAACCGATACTGGTCGGTAAACCAATATCCTGTTTCAATTGTTAGATTTCATATCGATTCAGGGGGAACAGCATTTGAGGGGAAAAATGGACTGAAAAATGGGCTGAAAAACGTGCAGAAAAACAAACAGAAAAACGGACTGAAAAACGGCTGAAAAGGCTGAAAAACGGACTGAAAAACATACTGAAAAACGAACTAAAAACGGAATAAAAACGGACGAAAAATGGATTTAAAATGGTCTTAAAATGGACTGAAAATGAATGAAAAACGCCGAAAAACGGACTAAAATGGACTGAAAAACAAGCAGACGAACCAAAAATGGACTGAAAATGGACAGAAACGGACTAAAAACGGGCTGAAAATGGACTGACGGACTGAAAAAAGGGACTGAAAATGGACTGAAAAATGACTCGAAACGGACTAAAACATACAGAAAAAGTACAGAAACGTACAACCGCGACTAGAAATGGACCTTAAACTTGGACTGAAAACCGCGGACTGAAAAAAAAAAACAACGGGCTGAAAACGGACTAAAAGAAAACGGGTCTGAAAAACGACTGAAAACGGGCTGAAAACGGACTGAAAACGGAAAAAGGACTCGAAAACGGACTGAAAACGGACAGAAACGGGCTGAAAACGGGCTAAAAACGAACAGAAAAAAGGGTCTGAAAAATGAAAACGGGCTGAAACTGAAAACGGAAAAACGGACTGAAAAATGAAGAAAACGGACTGAAACGGACAGAACTGAAAACGGGCTAAAACGAACAGAAAAAGGGACTGAAAAACGGACTGAAAAAAAAAACTGAAAACGGGCTGAAAAACGGACTGAAAACGGACTGAAAAATGAATCGAAAACGGACTGAAAACGGACAAAACGGGCTGAAAACGGCTAAAAAACGGTCTGAAAAACGACTGAAAAACTGAAAACGGACTGAAACGGACTGAAAATGATCGAAAAACGGACTGAAAACGGACTGAAACTGAAACGGGCTGAAAACGGACTGAAAAACGGACTGAAAAACATACCGAAAAAACGGACTGAGAAATGGTCTTAAAATGGACTGACAAAGAATCGAAAAAGGCTGTAAAACAGACTGAACAAAAACGGACCGAAAAATGGACTGGAAAAGCTGAAAAATTGACTGAAAAACGGAATTAGGACGGAAAAACGGAATTAGGACTGGAAAATGGACCAAAAAGCGGACTGAACAATGGACTGAGCGAAAACGGAGCAATTGAGGACAGGAGTTAGTTGAGAACACGGAAATGAAATTAAGATTACTATTGCGTCTTGCCCAGTTAATAGTTGAAAAAAACGTGGAAATGAATATTCGATATACATCCTGATATACTCAGTCAGTACTCACAAATAGCCGAAAACACAAAGAAAAAGGTTGGTCAATTTTTTTTAATTGAATCGATATTTATGTTCACAGCGTACGTAATTCAGTTTTCATTCTTGGCAAGTTTCCTCTGGATGAACGTACTGTGCATTAATACCTGGTGGTATACGAGGTATGTACAAGGATGAATGTTCAGTTTTTACCTTGAATTCTGTAGGTTTCCCGCCCGGTTTCGGCTGCTTCGGTCAATCTTCAGTAGCGGTCCTTCGGTTGCACAGTGACTGGAGATGGCCATCGGAAGATTTGGCAATAAAACGATTGGAAATAGGAAATATTATTCTATAATTACCGCATTATTATTTATACACGGTGCTACAAGTGACACAGTGACAGTGCGGTGAGGACGCCCAAAAAACATCCGAAGTGCCGAAGTGACTGACACCGCTACTGAGGATGCGGCGAGCGGCCGAAACACGCCGAAATCTACGGTATTCCAACCCCTCGCAAACAATAAAACAGATATTCTGGACTAATTTTTTCAGAATGGGCCTAATGAATCGAGCGGTGACGGTCAGCGTCGAAGGACGACGTTTCCTCTACTATTCGATGTACGCTTGGTCAGTGCCGATATTGTGGACAATCTTCACTTTCGTTGCCGACAGTACAACAATAATTACAACCAACGACTCGTTGAAACCGCATTTCGGCAACCCCTCGTGCTGGTTCAATAGTGGGTGATATTTGAAATTTTATTTTCAACATTTTATTTTGTAAAAATTTACCACACACTCGACTTGTACCGCCGATGAGATGGAAAAAATGTTTCGAGCCCCGATCATTTTCGTCATATTCGGTCACTCGGTAAACTCGGTCGCATTCGGTCGTATTCGGTCGTTTTCGGCTGTATTCGGTCGTTCATATTCGGCCGCATTCGGCCGCATTCGGCCACATTCGGCTGTATTCGGTCGTTTTCGGCTGTATTCGGTCGTATTCGTTAATATTCGGCTGTATTCGCATATTCGGCCGCATTCGTAACATTCGGTGTCATATTCGGTCGTATTTCGTTCATATTCGGCCGTTCATATTCGGCCACATTCGGCTGTATTCGGTCGTATTCGTTCATATTCGGCCATTCAGCTGTATTCGTCATATTCTGGTCATTCGGCGCATTCGGTATTCGGTCGTTTCGGCTGTCGGCCGCATCGTATTCGTTCATATTCGGTCGTATTCGGGGCTTCATATTCGGCCGCATTCGGGGTAACATGGCATTCGGTCGTATTCGTTCATATTCGGCGCATTCGGCTGTATTCGGTATTCGTTCATATTCGTATTCGTTCATATTCGGCCGCATTCAGGAGGTCATATTCGTCGTATTCGGTCATATTCGGTCGTTCATATTCGGCCGCATTCGGCATTCGGCATTCGGTCATTCATTCATATTCGGGTAACATTCGTATTCATATTCGGCAATATTCGAACATATTGGTTGTATTCGTTTTCGGGGTAACATTCGGTGTCATATTCAGCCGCATTCATATTCGTTCATATTCGGCGCATTCGGGGAAGGTAACATATTCGGCCGCCGTTCATATTCGGTCGTATTCGGGGAGGTTCACTTATTCGGCCATTCTGTATTCAGGTATTCGGGTCATATTCATTCGCATATTCAGGACTGTAATTTCGTATTCGTATTCGGTATTCGTTCATATTCAGCCGCATTCGGGGTATTCGGTGTCATATTCGGTCGTATTCGTTCCATATTCGTATTCGTTCATATTCGGCCGCATTCGGGGGGGGCAACATTCGGTCATATTCGGTCGTATTCGTTCATATTCATTCGGGGTAACATTCGGTGTCATATTCGGTCGTATTCGTTCATATTCGGCCGCATTCGGTATTCGGTCATTCGGTGTCATATTCGTATTCGTTCATATTCGTATTCGGCCGTTCATATTCAGCCGCATTCGGTCGTATTCGTTCATATTCGGTCGTATTCGTTCATATTCGGCCGCATCGGGGTCATTCGGTCGTATCGGGGTCGTGTCATATTCGGTCGTATTCGTTCAGTCGTCGGCCGCATTCGGCCACATTCGTCATATTCGGTGTATTCGTTCATATTCGTACATTCGTATTCGTTCATATTCGGCCGTATTCATATTGGTCATATTCGGCATTCGCATTCGGTATTCGTTCATATTCAGCCGCATTCGGTAACATTCTGTATTCGGTCGTATTCGTTCATATTCGGTTGTATTCGTTCATTATTCGGCCGCATTCGGTTGTATATTCGGTCGTATTCGTTCATCGGCCGCATTCGGTTCGTATTCGTTCATATTCGGCCGACATTCGGCTGTATTCGGTCGTATTCGTTCATATTCGGCCGCATTCGGCTGTATTCGGTCGTATTCGGTCATATTCGGCCGCATTCGGCCGCATTCGGCTGTATTCGGTCGTATTCGTTCATATTCGGTCGTATTCGTTCATATTCGGCCGCATTCGGTTGTATTCGGCCGCATTCGGTCGTATTCGGCCGCATTCGGTCGTATTCGGCCGCATTCGGTCGTATTCGGCCGTATTCGGCCGCATTCGGCTGTATTCGGTCGTATTCGTTCATATTCGGTTGTATTCGTTCATATTCGGCCGCATTCGGGGTAACATTCGGTGTCATATTCGGTCGTATTCGGCGTCATATTCGGTCACACATATTCTTTATTAAAAATATCGCTCATCGCCGGCCCTAATAACAAACAGAACGTTAAACGAATGAATTTTACTGATAATATTGTTGGAATTAATTTTAGGTCATATAGCGGCTGGAATCTATTTGTTCGGGCCGATCGGAGCGGTCCTATTTCTGAACACGGTTTTCTTCGCGCTGAACACAAAGCTCATCTTCAGCCGACGCCGGCACAGAATTGATCACGAAATGGTCCGAATGACTTGGGCGTTGATAACCAACCGTAGAATCAAACTGTGAGTTGACAATTCGATAATTGTACAATATTGAACGTCTTCAGTAGTCTTGGCCAATTGGTCACTGAGCGTACAAAATTGAAATGAAAGTGTGTCCGGCCCACTTTAAGGGCTAAAAACAGAATTTTTGCGGTATAAAACCTCGTATTAGGACTTAAAATCGCATTTTTTAAACCAATTTCGGGTCTATGAACTTCATTTTAGGGCCAATTTTGCCCCCAAACACCGGCATACTTGCGTCGTTATTTGGCTTAAAAACCCCCGTATTTGATCCAAAAACTATGTGCGTCCGTATGAAGTGTACCGAAGCCGAGTCTGGGACTAGAAACCGCATTTTCGGCCCATTTTTAGTTTTATAAACCTAATTTTTTGGCCGATTTTGGGACTAAAAACCGCATTTTGTAGCCGATTTTGGGACTAAAACCGCACTTTCAGCCAGTTTTCAGTCCAAATATCGAATTTTTGGGCCGATAAAAAGCTTCTAAAAAGCCCCGGCACCTGCCCGAACGACTACTGAACCGGCTACTGAATATGGCGAGCGACCGTTCTCTGACGTTCCGCCCATTAATAATTACGCGAGAGAATATTATTTTCTACCGTAGATTTCGTGTATTTCTCCTCTCTCGCCGGTTCCGTTGGTTTACGTTTGTCCGTCTTCAGTAGCGCTGTGTTAGTCACTTTTTGGCACTTTGGATGTTTTCCGCGCAGGTACCCGTGACACAGTGCCGGGACTATGTTGCACACAGCGTAGATGTGAAATTGAAGACGGTCGTATTCGGTGCCCGTATTCGGTCTTCAGTTTGTCCGTTCAGTAGCGCTGTGTTAACACAGTCACTTTGGCACTGTAGATGTTTTCCGCAAGCACCGGTCCGATTTGACACAGTAGAACGATCAACACAGCTATTGAGGAGACAGAAACATCAGTCTACAGTATCGTATTCGGTCGCATTCGGTCGCATTCGGTCGTATTCGGTCGTATTCGGTCGTATTCGGTCGTATTCGGTCGTAGTCGGTCGTATTCGGTCTTCCGTTTGTCCGTCTTCAGTAGCGCTGTGTTAGTCACTTTTGGCCGTTTGAATGTTTTCCGCAGTACACCGGTGACACAGTGACTAACACAGCGCTATCGAAGACGGACTCACCTACAATGCTTCCCAAATGTGAAACGACTTTCCCAAATTGTGAAAATTGTTTTATTTTTCTCGTTTTTCAGTCTCAGCGAGTGCCTGGCATCGTTCTTCATGATGGGCATTTTCTGGACACTGGAACTGGTGCTCTGGTTAACGCAGACAACCGCCGTCCAGCTGGTCATCCTGAACGACATACTGAACACACTCCAGGGCCCCGTACTCTTCTACCTGCTGGTGTACAGGAACGGGTGCGCCCGCCGGTCCATCTCCGGCCGTCTGGTGCCCTCCTGGTGCCGGCGACGTCGCCCCAAACGGCACGACCCCAACAGAGCGCCGGCCAACACCGCCAGTACGGCGGACCCAACTGCTGGCCGGAGGAGACCATCCCCTGGAGACGGCGTCCTCCGCCGCGGCCGGCCACTGTTACCGGCCCCATCTCACCCCAACCGGAACAGGGCCCTCTAACCGCCGGATAGAAGTGGAGGAACAACGGCGCCAGTCCTAACGGCGGTGGACGGACCCGCCTGGCGCGTGTACCGGCCCGTAAAACGTACCACGAGTCCCGCCAACGGACTGATAAAATTGAAGTAAAAATTCGCCCAATCTCAGTCTCAGTTATTTAAGCGCCTTTTAAACAATATACACTGAATTCGGATTTTGCACAACTCCTATATATCGTACAATCGGAGGGGAAGAGTTGCACAGTCGTATTCGGTGGTAATCGGGGTCATATTCGGTCGTATTCGGTTTATTCGGTCGTATTCGGGGTCATATTCGGTCGTATTCGGTTTATTCGGTCGTATTCGGGGTCATATTCGGTCGTATTCGGGGTCATATTCGGTCGTATTCGGTTTATTCGGTCGTATTCGGGGTCATATTCGGTCGTATTCGGGGTCATATTCGGTCGTATTCGGGGTCATATTCGGTCGTATTCGGGGTCATATTCGGTCGTATTCGGTTTATTCGGTCGTATTCGGGGTCATATTCGGTCGTATTCGGGGTCATATTCGGTCGTATTCGGTCGCATTCGGTCGCATTCGGTCGTATTCGGTCGTATTCGGTCGTATTCGGTCTATTCGGTCGCATTCGGTCGCATTCGGTCGCATTCGGTCGCATTCGGTCGCATTCGGTCGTATTCGGGGTCATATGGTCGTATTGGGGTCATATTCGGGTCATATATTCGGTCGTATTCGGTCGCATTCGGTCGGGGTATTCGGGTCATATTCGGTCGGTCATATTCGGGGATTCGGTGTATTCGTCGTCGCATTCGTCGTCGGTCGGCGGTCGTATTCGGGTCATCGGGTCGTATTCGGGGTCATATTCGTCGTATTCGGTCGCATCCGTTCGGTCGTATTCGGTCATTCGGTCGTATTCGGTCGCATTCGGTCGGCATATTCGGGCATTCGGGTCGTATTCGGTCGCATTCGGTTCATTCGGGCATATTCGGTCGCATTCGGTAGGGTCGGTCACGCATTTATCGTAATTCGGGGTCGTATTCGGGTCATTCGGTCGCATTCGTCGTGTATCGCATCGGGCATCGGTCGTCGTCATATCGGGGTCATATCGGTGTATCATATTCGTATTCGTTCATCGGGGTCAATCCGTTGTCGCATTCAGGGTCATATTCGTCGTCATATCAGGGTCATATTCGGGGTCGCGGTGGTATTGGCATTCGTCGTCATATCGGGTCATCGGGTTCATATTCAGGGTTTTCGGTCATATTCTGGGGGATCGTATTCGGGATCATATTCGGGTTCGGGGTCATATTCGGATCATATTCGGGGTCATATTCGATCGTCATATCAGGGTCAAATCCGATTGTCATATTCAAGGTCATATTGTCCGTCATATCAGGGTCGTAATTCAGGGACATATTCATGGTGGTATTCAGTCAAATTCAAATCTCGTCATATCTGGGTCATCCGGTTCATATTCAGGGTCATATTCAGGGGTCATATTCAGGGGTCATATTCTGGATCATATTCAACGGGTCATATTCAGAATCGTCATATTCGGGATCATATTCGGGGTCATATTCGTCGTCATATAGGGGTCATCGGTGTCATATTGTACCGACCCTAAACTTTTCCTAATAGATGTTTTGTCCAACACTGCAAAAATGGCGGCAAATTCAAATCTGGCGTTAATTTCTGGACACCCTTTAAGTGATCCCCGGCCAAATTGGAGAAAATGGAGAAACTTTAAAGAGTGAAAACTGTATTTCAACCGATTTTGTCGACGTCCACGTTTCAACAATCGGACACAGCTTTTAGTAGATAGCACATGGTTTTTGTCGCCTATCTACTCGGTACTGAAGGAAATCGCTCTACAAATAACATATATATATATATATATATATATATATATATATATAGAGAGAGAGAGAGAGAGAGAGAGAGAGAGAGAGAGAGAGAGAGAGAGAGAGAGAGAGAGAGAGAGAGAGAGAGAGAGAGAGAGAGAGAGAGGAGAGAGAGAGAGAGGGGAGAGAGAGAGAGAGAGAGAGAGAGAGAGAGAGAGAGAGAGAGAGAGAGAGAGAGAGAGACGAGGTTTTTTTCATAAAGTATCGCGAATTTTGGGCTTTTTCAAAAATTATTTATCTATTTAAGAAACATCTATATTGTCCCCTTCAAAGTGTATTATAACACTCGCGCCACAAAGTTTTTTCCAATCCTCCAAAAAATCCTCGAAAATTCATTTTTTTTTCCGGATCTCGTTAAGCCCCGGCGTCTTCGATGCCGCCTTTTTCTTTTTTTTGATCTCTCAAATTGTAGGGCTCAGCTCGTCCTTTTCCTTTTTTTTTTTGGGAAAAGAAAAGTCGCTGATTTCCATTTTCGGTACGGGCAAATTGTCAAGAGGAAACCGAAAAGCGGCCTTTAAAAGATTAAAATTGAACATTTACCGGCTGAAATTGATCGGCACAACTGAAAGATACTGTGTCCGGGAAAGAAAAAACCGTAGATTGAATATACTTATTTGGCGGAAATCTGAAAAAACGTACCTCGTATATATATATATATATATATATATATATATATATATATATATATATATATATATATAGGCTACGGTGAACCGCTTTAAATGTAACTATAGACTATTGTTGTAAAATATTGTATGTATCTAATAAATAAACTAGTATTTAAGCGACAACAAATTGTGGGAACTTTCGGACAGAACAGTCGAAAATTGTTTAATAAATTTTTTTTTGCGGAAAACTCCGTTCGGTTCCTCTAAGAAACCTCATGGAAAAGGAAAAAGGAAGGAAATCGTATGAAAAAAAAAAAATTTTAATTTTAAAAAAAATACTACCTTTATTACATAAAATTGAAATTAATCGCGCCATAATTTCTACAACTACAACACATATAACACACGTGAAATAAACATCAAACCATTTTCCAAAATTCAAATTATTATCCTCTTGACAACTTGAAAATTGTCACGATTTAGGCCGGACTTAAAAGTCATGCGCTTAAAAGACTTGAAAGCAATATTCTGTAACGACTTCATTCGATACTACCTTTTTTCTTTTTATTTTATTACTGGAGAATATATATATATATATATATATATATATATATATATATAGTGGATTAATAATTAATAAAATGAATTCCGAAGTCAAAATGTGTAATAAATATAACCTTCGATGTTCCCTTTAATTGTAATTACAAATAGATAGGTCCGACTGTAATATAATAAATAACGCAATATTTACGACGTACAACAACAATTTGTTGTAGAACCCGTCGAATAAATAACAATATCGGGACGGTATTCGAGAAATACAATATTATGTGGAATATATATATATAATATACATATATATTGATGTATATTCACAACACACGCGTAACATTGTCGCCGCCGACTGAAATGTCCCCTATTCGTGTCTTCAGTAGCATTACTCCGGATCACACTGTCTGTATATATATATATATATATATATATATATATATATATATATATATATATATATATATATATATATATATATATATATATATATATCCATTATTATAGTTCGTAACAATCGGTTTCGGCCGCCGGAGGTTTGGAATAATACCGTAAATTATATTTATATTCGGCTTTACGCGCCGCCGTCCGGCCGTTCGCCGTCTTCAGTAGCGGTATATACATAATATATATATATATATATATATATATATATATATAATCCGGCGTCCCGCCACGTGTCGAAGTGACCCTGGCTACTGAAGACGGCGAGCGGCCAACGTTTCGGCCGGTCGCCGTCTTCAGTAGCGATATATATATATATATATATATATATATATATATATATATATATATATATATATACGGCCCGCAAATAGTCGTCCCGCCACCACCACCACGTAAGCTCGGCTTGAAGACGGCGAGCGACCGAAAATTTCGGCCGCTCGCCATCTTCAGTAGCGATATATATATATACGGCCCGCAAATAGGCGTCCCCACCGCCACCGCCGCCACGTGCCGAAGTGACCGGCTACTGAAGACGGCGAGCGGCCCAAATAGGGAGGCCGGCGAAATTGGCCGTAAAAAAAAAAAATTATACGTCATGGTATATTTTCGTTCGGCCCGTCCAACACTGTCTGTCTATTATTATTATTGCGAGAAAATCGTAAAATCGTTAAATCGTTGAAAAACGATTGTGTGTTTATTGGGGCCGTAAAATACGCGATGGGAGTTGAGGATTTTCTTTTTTTTTTTTTTTTTAAGGACACTTTATTTTCCGACACGGTCTACGAATCCGAAATGCGCGTCCTACGAATCTAGGTCCTTTCAGCTGGCCTGAAGACGGGCCGTCTCCCGGTTGAGGACGATCGGAGTCCTTTCCTGTTTCTTCTTGACGACCATCAGGACTGTGTCGGACATGGTCATCGGCGGCTGTTGCGGCTGCTGCTGCTGCTGCTGCTGCTGCTGCTGCTGCTGCTGGTGAACGCGGTCGTATCCTCCGTTTTCCGTGTCTTCGGGATCGTCCCGAGGGCGAGGACGACGCCGAGTACGGCAGGAGAATAGGCGTTCGCGCGCCCTGGTGTTGTTCCAGACCAGAAGGTAGAAGAGTATCGGGCCCTGGAGTGTGTTGGCGATGTCGGTGAGCAGCCACAGCTGGAACGGCCCTTTGGCCATCCACGAGACGACCTCCAGTATCCAGTTGAGCCCCATCAGGCAGAAAAGGGCCAGGCACTGTTTGAAACTGAAAAACGGAGAGTTGCGTTATCGGCGGCCGTTCGCCGTCTTCAGTAGGGCGGCGCTGCTGAAGAACCGCTTTCTTCGCGTAACTTGGCGATATGTAACTTATCGACTTAACTTTATTGACGTAAACTCGACGAACTGTGTGCTATCGATAGGCGATAATCGATACCGTACTGTGTATCGGGATTAGGCCGGAAAAAGGCCATTTTTGGGCCCAGAAATGCGATTTTCGGTCCCTGTTCCGTAGGCAAAATTGGCTCTAAATCCCTTTTCAGGGCCGAAAAAGTGTGGTTTTAGGCGAAAATTGGCTCTAAATTGCTTTAAGTCGTGAAATAGGCCGAAAAGTGTGGTTTTAGGCGCAAAGTCGGTCTAAAAATAATGGTTTTAGGCGAAAATTCGGTTTTAGGCGCTAAATCGCCCAAAAAATACGGTTTTAGCAAAATCTGGTTTTAGGCGAAAATTGGTCTAAAAATACTGCTTTTAAGTCGAAAATAGGCCGAAAAGTGGTTTTTAGGCGCAATATCGGCCCAAAAATGTTTTCGCTGGAAATTGGCCGACAAACGCGGTTTTAGGCCGAAAAATGCAGTTCTTGGGCCCAGAAAGAGGTTTTAGAGCCAGAAATGGTTTTAGGGGCCCGAAGATGCTGTTGTTTGAGGCGCGAAATCGGCCAAAAAAAGTTTTCGAGGCGCAAAATCGGACCCAAAAATACGGTTTTTAGGCGTAAAATCGCCCCTAAAAGTCGGTTTGTAGGCGAAAAATTGGCTCAAAAATACTGTTTTAAGTCGAAAAATAGGTCGAAAAATGTGATTTTCAGAAGCAATATCGGCCGAAAAATTTTTTCAGGCCGAAAAACGGACCAAAAATGCTGTTTTTAGGCGCAAAGTCGCCCCAAAAAATTGCGGTTTTAGGCCAAAAAATTGGCCAACAAATGCGGTTTTAGGTCCAAAATAGCTGAAAAAAGATTTTTGAAATTTCCAAAAAGTCGGCGGACCACAAAACAGGTATTGTAAACTAAAACTTTGTAGTTTGGGACTGATGAAAGTTTGAGAAAAATTTCATACCTCGAACCGTTACAATTGAATTGGGGTAGTTTTAAAATTTTAAAAAGTCGTTTCTGTACACACCTAAGGGTGTAATACTTACAGCCTCATTCTGCCCCTCTTAATCACCGTCCAGGCGACTTGGGCGAAAGCGTTTGTTGTCCGTCCGGCGGTCTTCTTGTACATCAGCCGGGCGATCAAAAGGAAAAATATCAGGTTCAGGGCCAGGACGAAGATGATCGGCCCGTAGAAGTAGAGGGTGGCCGCGTTGTCGGCTGAAAAATTTTGAAAAAAAAATTAGCTCACAATTCATAGTTCAACTTATTGACATTGTATTACATTTCAAATTAGGAAACTGTTCCCGTTCATCTTTATCGAGATATAATTAGGGGACGGGGAGAATCGGACCAAAATACGGTTTTAGGTCCAAAATGGTGTTTTAGGCGCAAAATCGGCCTAAAACGCGGTTTTAAGGCGCGAAATCGGCCAATAATGCGCTTCTAGACGCAAAATCGGACCAAAAATACGGTTTTAGGTGCCAAAATCGGACTGCGGGGCGAAATCGCTGAAAATGCTGGTTATTAGACGCAAAATCGCCAAAAATGTCCAAATGCTTTTTAGCGCAAAATCGTTCCCAAAATGCGGTTTTTAGGCCGAAAATCGGCCAAAAACCGGTTTTACGTAAATAAGTTCGAAAATGCGGTTTTTAGGCCGAAAATTGGCCAAAACGCGTTTATAGGCCCGAAAATGCGGTTCTTACGCACAAAAATGCTGCTTTTAATTCAAAAAATGCAGTTCTTGGGCCCCGAAATGTGGTTTTTAGGTCCAAAATGCTGTTTTTGGGCGCAAAATCGCCCCTAAAATGCGGTTATTAGGCGTGAAATCGCCCAAAAAATGCGCTTTCTAGACGCAAAATCGGACCAAAAATACGGTTTTTAGGTCCAAAAATGCTGTTTTTAGGGCGCGAAATCGCCCCTAAAATGCGCTTTTAGACGCAAAATCGGACCAAAAATACGGTTTTTAGGTCCAAAAATGCTGTTTTCAGGCGCTAAATCGGCCAACAAACGCGGTTTAAAATGCGGTTCTTAAGCACAAAATGCTGTTTTAATTCAAAATATGCAGTTCCGGGTCTTGGAGGGCTAAAATTTTTAGGTCCAAAAAGGTTTTGTGCAAAATGCCCTAAAATGCGCCGAACAAAAATGCTTTTAAACGCAAAATCGCAAAATATGGTTTCTAGGTCCAAAATGTTTTCTGTTTTAGGCTGAAAATAGCCCCTACCCTAAATGCGGTTATTAGGCGCGCGCTTTAGACGCAAACGACCAAAATACGGTTTTAGGTCCAAAATGCTGTTTTTAGGCGCGAAATCGCTAAAACCCTTTATAGGCCCAAAATACGCTTCTTACGCACAAAATAGACGCAAAATCGGACCAAAAATACGGTTTTTAGGTCCAAAAATGCTGTTTTCAGGCTCAAAATCGCCCCTAAAATGCGGTTATTAGGCGTGAAATCGCCCAAAAAATGCGCTTTCTAGACGCAAAATCGGACCAAAAATACGGTTTTTAGGTCCAAAAATGCTGTTTTCAGGCGCAAAATCGCCCCTAAAATGCGGTTTTTAGGCGCAAAATCGACCAATAACTGTGCTTTAGGTCCAAAATGCGTTTTTCAGGCGCTAAATCGGCCCCAATGGCTTTTAGACGCAAAATCGGAGGACAAAATCGAACAAAATGCGCTTTTAACCGGTTTTAGGTCCAAAATGCTGTTTTCAGCCGAAAATCGGCCCCTAAAATGCGGTTTTTAGGCAAAATCGTCCCAAAAATGCGTTTTAAACGCAAAATCGGACCAAAATGGTTTTTAGGTCCAAAATGCTGTTTTAGGTGAAAATCGTCCCCAAAATGCTGTTTTCAGGCTCAAAATCGCCCCTAAAATGCGGTTATTAGGCGTGAAATCGCCCAAAAAATGCGCTTTCTAGACGCAAAATCGGACCAAAAATACGGTTTTTAGGTCCAAAATGCTGTTTTCAGCAAAATCGCCCAAAATGCGCAAAATCGGCCAAAAATAGGTCCAAAATGCTGTTTTAGGCGCAAAATCGACCAATAACTGTGCTTTTAGGTCCAAAATGCGATTTTCAGGCGCTAAATCGGCCAAAAATGGCTTTTAGACGCAAAATCGGACCAAAATACGCTTTTAGGTCCAAAATGCTATTTTCAGCCGCTAAATCGGCCAAAAATGGCTTTTAGACGCAAAATCGGACCAAAATACGCTTTTAGGTCCAAAATGCTATTTTCAGCCGATAATTCGGCCCCAAAATGCGGTTTTTAGGCAGAAAATGGGCCAAAAACGCGGTTTATAAAGGCCAGAAAATGGTTCTGCTTACACAAAATGCTGTTTTTAGGCCAAAAAATGCAGTTCTTGGACCCTGAAATTCGGTTTTTAGGTTCAAAATGCTGTATTTGGTTGCCAAATCGCCCCTAAACTGCGGTTTTATGCGCAAATCGGCCAAAAATGCGCTTTTAGACGCAAAATCGGACCAAAAATACGGTTTTAGGTCCAAAATGCTGTTATAAGGCGCCAAATCGGTGCAAAATGCGCTTTTAAAATGCAAACTGCGGTTTTCAGGCGCAAAATCAGCAAAATCGTAAAAGCAAAATCGAAAATGCTTTTAAACCCAAATAAGTCCCCGATTTTTTTATGAGTTACACTTGCCCCTGAAAGGAGAGCTGAAAAATCGCAAAAAGTCGTCCGATTTCGCCCATATTCGGTCCACAAGTGTACAAAAGTGAGTTACACTTGCCCCTGAAAGGAGAGCTGAAAAATCGAAAATTTTTGAAATTTCAAAAAAGTCGCCCGATTTTGCCCATATTCGGTCCACAAGTGTACAAAAGTGAGTTACACTTGCCCCTGAAAGGAGAGCTGAAAAATCGAAAATTTTTGAAATTTCAAAAAAGTCGCCCGATTTCGCCCATATTCGGTCCACAAGTGTACAAAAGTGAGTTACACTTGCCCCTGAAAAATCTGAAATTTCAAAAAGTCGTCCGATTTTGCCCATATTCGGTCCACAAGTGTACAAAAGTGAGTTACTTTGTTCCTAAAACTTGCCCTAAAGAGCTGAAAAAAATTTTGTCAAAAAAGTCGCCCGAAAATGTCCCGATTTTGCCCATATTCGGTCCACAAGTGTACAAAAGTGAGTTACACTTGCCCCTAAAAGGAGAGCTGAAAAATCGAAAATTTTGCGATTTTGCCCATATTCGGTCCACAAGTGTACAAAAGTGAGTTACACTTGCCCCTGAAAGGAGAGCTGAAAAATCGAAAATTTTTGAAATTTTAAAAAAGTCGCCCGATTTTGCCCATATTCGGACCACAAGTGTACAAAAGTGAGTTACACTTGCCCCTAAAAGGAGAGCTGAAAAATCGAAAATTTTTGAAATTTCAAAAAAGTCGCCCGATTTTGCCCATATTCGGCCCACAAGTGTACAAAAGTGAGTTACACTTGCCCCTGAAAGGAGAGCTGAAAAATCGAAAATTTTTGAAATTTCAAAAAAGTCGCCCGATTTCGCCCATATTCGGTCCACAAGTGTACAAAAGTGAGTTACACTTGCCCCTAAAAGGAGAGCTGAAAAATCGAAAATTTTTGAAATTTCAAAAAAGTCGTCCGATTTTGCCCATATTCGGTCCACAAGTGTACAAAAGTGAGTTACACTTGCCCCTAAAAGGAGAGCTGAAAAATCGAAAATTTTTGAAATTTCAAAAAAGTCGTCCGATTTTGCCCATATTCACACCGGTCCACAAGTGTACAAAAGTGAGTTACACTTGCCCCTGAAAGGAGAGCTGAAAAATCGAAAATTTTTGAAATTTCAAAAAAGTCGCCCGATTTTGCCCATATTCGGTCCACAAGTGTACAAAAGTGAGTTACACTTGCCCCTGAAAGGAGAGCTGAAAAATCGAAAATTTTTGAAATTTCAAAAAAGTCCCCCGATTTTGCCCATATTCGGTCCACAAGTGTACAAAAGTGAGTTACACTTGCCCCTGAAAGGAGAGCTGAAAAATCGAAAATTTTTGAAATTTCAAAAAAGTCGCCCGATTTTGCCCATATTCGGTCCACAAGTGTACAAAAGTGAGTTACACTTGCCCCTAAAGGAGATTTTGAAATTTCTGAAGTCGTCCGATTTTGCCCAATTCGGTCCACAAGTGTACAAAAGTGAGTTAACTTGCCCTAAAAGGAGAGCTTGAAATTTCAAAAAAGTCCCCCGATTTTGCCCATATTCGGTCCACAAGTGTATAAAAGTGAGTTACACTTGCCCCTAAAAGGAGAGCTGAAAAATCGAAAATTTTCGAAATTTCAAAAAAGTCCTCCGATTTTGCCCATATTCGGTCCACAAGTGTATAAAAGTGAGTTACACTTGCCCCTAAAAGGAGAGCTGAAAAATCGAAAATTTTCGAAATTTCAAAAAAGTCCCCCGATTTTGCCCATATTCGGTCCACAAGTGTACAAAAGTGAGTTACACTTGCCCCTGAAAGGAGAGCTGAAAAATCGAAAATTTTGAAATTAAAATGTCGCCTGATTTGGCCTATATTCGGTCCACAAGTGTACAAAAGTGAGTTACACTTGCCCGTAAAGGAGAGCTTCAAAAAGTCGTCCGATTTGCCCATATCAGTCGGTCCACTTGAAAGAGAGCTGTGTACAAAAGTGAGTGCCTATACACTTGTTACACTTGCCCCTAAAGGAGCTGAAAAATCGAAAATTTTGAAATTTCAAAAAGTCGCCCGATTTTGCCCATATTCGGTCCACAAGTGTACAAAAGTGAGTTACACTTGCCCCTGGAGAGCTGAAAATCGAAAATTTTGAAATTTCAAAAAAATTTTGAAATTTCAAAAGTCGCCCGATTTTGCCCATATTCGGTCCACAAGTGTACAAAAGTGAGTTACACTTGCCCCTAAAAGGAAAAAATCGAAAATTTTGAAATTTCAAAAAATCGTCCGATTTTGCCCATATTCGGTCCACAAGTGTACAAAAGTGAGTTACCCCTAAAAGAGAGCTGAAAAATCGAAAATTTTGAAATTTCAAAAAAGTCGTCCGATTTTGCCCATATTCCACCCACAAGTGTACCAATGTGAGTTACACTTGCCCCTAAAAGGAGAGCTGAAAAATCGAAAATTTTTGAAATTTCAAAAAGTCGTCGATTTTGCCCATATTCGGTCCACAAGTGTACAAAAGTGAGTTACACTTGCCCCTAAAGGAGAGCTGAAAAATCGAAAATTTTGAAATTTCAAAAGTCGTCCGATTTTGCCCATATTCGGTCCACAAGTGTACAAAAGTGAGTTACACTTGCCCCTGAAAGGAGAGCTGAAAAATCGAAAATTTTGAAATTTCAAAAAAGTCGTCCGATTTTGCCCATATTCGGCCCACAAGTGTACAAAAGTGAGTTACACTTGCCCCTAAAGGAGAGCTGAAAAATCGAAAATTTTTGAAATTTCAAAAAAGTCGCCCGATTTTGCCCATATTCGGTCCACAAGTGTACAAAAGTGAGTTACACTTGCCCCTAAAGGAGAGCTGAAAAATCGAAAATTTTGAAATTTCAAAAAGTCGTCCGATTTTGCCCATATTCGGTCCACAAGTGTACAAAAGTGAGTTACACTTGCCCCTGAAAGGAGAGCTGAAAAATCGAAAATTTTTGAAATTTCAAAAAAGTCGCCCGATTTTGCCCATATTCGGTCCACAAGTGTACAAAAGTGAGTTACACTTGCCCCTGAAAGGAGAGCTGAAAAATCGAAAATTTTTGAAATTTCAAAAAAGTCGCCCGATTTTGCCCATATTCGGTCCACAAGTGTACAAAAGTGAGTTACACTTGCCCCTAAAAGAGCTGAAAAATCGAAAATTTTGAAATTTCAAAAAGTCGTCCGATTTTGCCCATATTCGGTCCACAAGTGTACAAAAGTGAGTTACACTTGCCCTAAAGGAGAGCTGAAAAATCGAAAATTTTTAAAAAGTCGCCCGATTTTGCCCATATTCGGTCCACAAGTGTACAAAAGTGAGTTACACTTGCCCCTAAAAGGAGAGCTGAAAAATCGAAAATTGGACTAAAAGCCGTATTTTTGGTCCCTTTTTGCCCCTAAAAACCGCATTTTCACTGATTTTGGGTCTAAAACGTATTTTTGGCCGATTTGGGCCTAAAAAGTATTGGGCCTGAAAACGGCATTTTGGGCCTAAATCCTGAAATATTGGTCTTTCATTTTGACCCAGAAACAGCATTTTTGGGCCAAAAACCCATTTAGAACCGATTTTGGGACTAAAATCAGCATTTTTGGGCCTAAAACCGAATTTTTTCGGCCTAAAACCATATTTTTGAGCTTAAAACGGCATATTTGGGCCTAAAACGGCATTTTGGGCCTAAATCCCGCATGGTCCATTTTGGCCCAAATCAGCATTTTGGGCCGAAACCCCACTTTGAGCCGATTTTGGGACTAAAATCAGCATTTTGGGCCAAAAACATAATTTTTGGGCGTAAAACCATATTTTTGGGCCTAAAACCGCGTTTTGATGTCGTTTTTTCGCTTAAAACCGCATTTTAATGTCGATTTTTTGCTTAAAACCGCGCTTATTTTGCGCCTGAAACTAACCGCATAGTAAAAGCGGCTTTTTGGACCTAAAACTATATTTTTGCCTTAAACACCGCATTTTAGAGCTGCCCCATAACCGAACCTTGGGCCGATTGTGCGTCTAAAATCCGTATTCGTAGGCCTATTTTGCGCGGCAACACCATTTCGGGCCGATTTTACGCCTAAAACCGTATTTTTGGCCGATTTTACGCCTAAAACCGTCATTTTCGGGCCGATTTTATTTAAACCGCATTTTGGGCCGATTTTACGCCAGAAAACAGAAAATTTTTGGACCTAAAACAGTATTTTGGACCCTTGAAACCGTATTTTGAGCCTAAAACCGCATTTTAGAGCTGATTTTGCGCCTGCAAACTCGCATTTTGGGCCGATTTTGCGTCTAAAATCCGTATTCGTTGGCCTATTTTGCGCCGGAAAACACCTCATTTTCGCCGATTTTACGCCTAAAACCGTATTTTGGCTGGGCCGATTTTACGCCGGAAAACCTCATTTTCGGGCCGATTTTACGCCTAAAAACCGCATTTTTGGCCCGATTTTGCGCCAGAAAACAGTATTTTTGGACCTTAAAACAGTATTTTGGACCTTGAAACCGTATTTTTGAGCCTAAAAACCGCATTTTGGAGCTGATTTTGCGCCTGCAAACCGCATTTTGGGCCGATTTTGCGTCTAAAGTCCGTATTCGTTGGCCTATTTTGCGCCGGCAAACACCATTTTCGGGCCGATTTTACGCCTAAAAACCGCATTTTTGGGCCGATCTAGCGCCTGAAAACTGTATTTTAGGACCTTAAAACAGTATTTTTGCACCTTGAAACCGTATTTTTGAGCCTAGAAACCGCATTTTTGGAGGTGATTTTGCTCCTGCAAACCGCATTTTGGGCCGATTTTGCGTCTAAAATCCGTATTTTGGCCAATTTTCGTATTTTGGGCCTAAAAACCGCATTTTGGGCCTAAAACCGCATTTTGGGCCGATTTTGCGTCTAAATCCGTAGGCCTATTTTGCGCCGGAAAACCCATTTTCGGGCCGATTTTACGCCTAAAACCGCATTTTGGGCCGATTTTGCGCCAGAAAACCGTAACTGTATTTTTGGACCTTAAAACAGTATTTTGGACCTTGAAACCGTATTTTTGAGCCTAAAAACCGCATTTTGGAGCTGATTTTGCCCCTGCAAACCGCATTTTGGGCCGATTTTGCGTCTAAAATCCGTATTCGTTGGCCTATTTTGCGCCGGCAAACACCATTTTCGGGCCGATTTTACGCCTAAAAACCGCATTTTTGGGCCGATCTAGCGCCTGAAAACTGTATTTTTGGACCTTAAAACAGTATTTTGGACCTTGAAACCGCATTTTTGAGCCTAAAAACCGCATTTTTGGGCCTAATAACCGCATTTTGGGCCGATTTTGCGTCTAAAGTCCGTATTCGTTGGCCTATTTTGCGCCGGCAAACACCCTTTTTGGGCCGATCTAGCGCCTGAAAACTGTATTTTAGGACCTTAAAACAGTATTTTTGAGCCTAGAAACCGCATTTTTGGGTCTAAAAACCGCATTTTCGGGTCTAAAAACCGCATTTTTGGGCTGATTCTGCGGCTAAAAATCGCATTTTTGTGATTTAAAACCATATTTTTGGACCGGAAAACCGCATTTTCGGGTCCGGAGACCGCACTCTAATTTCGGTCAAACGGTTCCTCTTCAAAATTTCCTTCAACAGCGGTCGCGATTCGGCCCAAGAAACGAAAGTTCGGAAAAAGAAAAAATACTCTGAACCGAGGTGAAATATGAATCGAAAATTCGATCCAACAGTTTGACAACGTGCCCAGTAAGTGCGTGTAATGTCGGGATAGGACGGAAATTGTAAACTGTACGCCCTACTCACTGTGGA
The DNA here is from genome assembly GCA_019843655.1 of Lethocerus indicus. Lineage (NCBI taxonomy): Eukaryota > Metazoa > Arthropoda > Insecta > Hemiptera > Belostomatidae > Lethocerus > Lethocerus indicus. Next base: position 18,269 of record JACDQD010000112.1, on the reverse strand, counting down.
ACCAGCAGGAGGAGACTCCGAAATCGGGCCTTAGAGTGCCGTCGTTGATTAGAGAAGTTGTGTTGGCAACGACCGACAGGAGAGTTATCAAAGTCGGCAAAGACCAGGCGTACGCCGAATACAGTTTGAAATGCCTCAACTCCATTGCCACTGTCGTCGGTTGCTCTTTCTCGCACAGGCTGAAAAATAATAATTATAGTAATTATTATATCAATTATTGTATACTGGGAGTGTCAAATTTTTGAAAAAAAAAACTGCCGAAATTCGCCCCTCCACTTACTGCCTCTGCCACCAAGTGTTGTAGCACATTACATTCATCCAGAAGAAGCTGGACAAGAAGAAGAACTGCATCAGGAATGCTGGAAATGAAAATTAATCATCGATTAAATTAAACTGACGATGCAAGATGCGTTGCAACGGTGCAAAGATTTGAATTTGTCCCGCAGTTCTTGCAGTAAAATCGGCAACGGTGTTAAACGCGAGGAGGGCCGAAACACAGCGCATTTTTCTGGGCCTAAAACCGTATATTCGGGCCGAAAACGGCATTTTGGGCCTGAAAACCGCATTTTGAGCCGATTTTGTACCTAAAGACCGCATTTTTTTGTCCCATTTTGCGCCCGAAAACCACTTTTGGGGACGATTTTTCGCCTAAAAACAACATTTTAGAGCCAATTTCGCGCATAAAAGCGTTTTTGGGCCTAAAACCGATTTTGTCGGGCCGATTTTGCGCTTAAAACTGTATTTTTGGCCTGAAAACCGCATTTTTGGCCGATTTTGCGCCTAAAACCGTATATTTCGGCCTCAAAACCGCATTTTGGGCCGATTTTTTGCTTAAAACTGAATTTTTGGCCTGAAAACAATTTTTGGCCGATTTTGCGCCAAAAACCGTATTTTGGGCCTAAAACCGCATTTTGGGCCGATTTTGCGCCTAAAACCGTATATTTGGGCCTAAAACCGCATTTTTGGCCGATTTTGCGCCTAAAACCGTAATTTGGCCTGAAAACCGCATTTTTGGGCCGATTTTGCGCCTAAAACCGTATTTTGGGCCTAAAACCGCATTTTGGCCGATTTTGCGCCTAAAACCGTATATTTGGGCCTGAAAACCGCATTTTTGGGCCAAAAAACTGCATTTTTGGTCCCATTTCGCGTTTAAAAACAGTATTTCTGGGCCTGAAAACCGCATTTTTGGTTTTAAAAACCGCATTTTAGAGCCGATTTTGCGCATAAAAACAGCGTTTTTAGGCCAATTTTGTGTCCAAAAACAGTATTTCTTTGCCTAAAAACCGCACTTTTCGGCCGATTTTGAGCCTACAAACTGTATTTTTTGGCCTGAAAACCGCATTTTTGGGCCGATTTTGCGCCTAAAAACAGTATTTTTGGTTCTAAAAACCTCATTTTACGGCCGATTTTGGGTCTAAAGACCGCGTTTTAGAGTGTCCGCGAACATCGACAAGTGGATGAGGATTCTTGGAACAGAATTATTCATTACGCGATTTGAAGCGCATTTTCACCTCGACGTTGATGATGATGACTCGCATTCGTACTGACCCTAAACTAACTGACTCTAATGGGGTCGCCGATTTTACTGCAAGAATTGTGGCAAATTCAAATTTCGCGTTAATTGTATGTATAGATGAGGAGCTCTCTCTCTCTCTGCGGCCTACCGAAGACGACGCAGGGGACGTAATCGAGTATACCGGCCATTATCTGTATAAAGGCAAGTGAGAGGAAGGCCAGCGCCAGACAGAGGGTGAGGCAGATGGCTATCTTGCCGCGGAGGTCCCTCAGCTCCCGAAGTAGAGGAATACGCCGGCGGTCAACAGGAGGAACGGCACCGACAGCAGGCAGCCTGCGATCGCAAAAAAATATGTATTTTTGTTGTACAATCAACTACATACTACAATTTCTGGGCCTAAAACCGCTTTTTCGGGCTGATTTTGCGCCTAAAACTGTAGTTTGGCCTGAAAACCGCATTTTTGGCCTGAAAACCACATTTTGAGCCAAAAATCGCATTATTGGTCCCATTTCACGTCTAAAACAGCATTTCTGCGATTTTGGCCTAAAGACCGCGTTTTAGAGCCGATTCTGAGAGTGTCCGCGAACATCGACAAGTGGATGAGGATTCTTGGAACAGAATTATTTTGCGCCTAAAAAACGTATATTTGTGCCGAAAAAATCGCATTATTGGTCCCATTTCAGGTCTAAAAACAGCATTTCTGGGCCTAAAAACCGAATTTTTCGGCCGATTGGGGGCACTTTTGTCACCTGAGCAGCTTACGGCATCCAATTTTGAGCATGAAAAGAGCATTTTTGGGCCTGAAAACAGCATTTTTGGGCCTAAAAACCGCATTTTTGGGCCGATTTTTTGCTTAAAACTGTACTTTTTGGCCTGAAAACCACATTTTTTGACCGATTTTGCGCCTAAATAACGTATATTTGGGCCCGAAAACCGCATTTTTGGTCCCATTTTGCTTTAAAACAGCATTTCCTGGCCTAAATACCGCAATTTCGGATATTTTGCGTAAAAACTGTATATTTTGGGCCTGAAAAATTTTGGGCCTGAAACCGCATTTTTGGGGCCGATTTTTTGCTTAAAACTGTATTTTTGGCCTGAAAACCACATTTTTGGCCGATTTTGCGCCTTAAAACGTATATTTGGGCCTGAAAACCGCCTTTTTGAGCCAAAAATTTTTGGCCGATTTTGCGTTATTTTCGGCCCATTTGAGCAGCACGTCTAAAATCAGCATTTCTGGGCCTTTTTAGACGGTTTTTTCCGCATTTTTCGGCCGATTGGGGGCACTTTTGTCATGTTAGCAGCTTACGGCATCCAATTTTGAGCATAAAAAGAGCATTTTTGGGCCTAAAAACCTCATTTGTCGGCCGATTTTGCCCTTAAAACTGTATTTTTTGGCCTGAAAACCACATTTTTTTGGCCGATTTTGCGCCTAAAAACCGTATATTTGGGTCTGAAAACCGCCTTTTTGAGCCGAAAAAATCGCATTTTTGGTCCCATTTCACGTCTAAAAACAGCATTTCTGGGCCTAAAAACCGCATTTTTCGGCCGATCGGGGACACTTTTGTCACGCGAGCAGCTTACGGCATCCAATTTTGAGCATAAAAAGAGCATTTTTGGGCCTAAAAACCGCATTTTTCGGCCGATCGGTGGCACTTTTGTCACGCGAGCAGATTACGGCTTCCCTTCGGACCGGGAATAAGGGACTTGGACGAGTGGATTGGGATGAGGAGAAAGGCGGGAATGGAAATTAGGGAACCGGGATTCTGGGACTTCTCCGACTGTCGGTATGTCGAAGAACATACACTGGGAGGACGGTACGAAGGACTTTCGACTGGAATCTCTGGAAGAGACTCTGGAAGACTTGGTCGGCATGTTGAGGAACACATACCGGGGAGCATTAAGGATTGGAATCTCTGGATGGGGGGGGGCGAGGCGATTTCGGATTTCTTGTCGGTTTTAATACGGATATTGTCCTTTACAAAAGGAGGATAGAAGACTCTTTTTGAGGATAGAGGAAACAATTCGGCCGGCTCACCTATCGGATAGACGATGAAGGGCAAATCGCTCCAGGGTTCGGCCACCGGGAAGCAGACCAGGGCGATGAGGTCGCTGGACGACGAACGGCCGTAGGCTAAGGTGTCGAGGCAGTAGGAGAACTGGTTGACCAGCTGGGGCCCGCCGGCGGTGTACGGCAGGAGGAGTGTCCCGTTGGTCAGCAGCTGGTAGACGTCGCCCGGCTCCAAATCCGGCTCCAGCTTGTACCTGGACACGCGCACAGGGGTACTGACACAATAGCCAATCGGCCAGTCTTAAATACGATTATACGGCCGAGAACGGCGTTTGAGAGTAAGTCGATTTGAAAGTAAAAACTGGGTTTCAGGCTAGCTTTAAACGCAAAAAAGGGTTTCAGGCTAGTTTTGAAAGCAAAAACAAGGTTTCAGACTAGTTTTGAAAGCAAAACAAAGTTTCAGGCTAATTTTGAAAGCAACAACAGGGTTTCAGGCTAGTTTTGAAAGCAAAACGGAGTTTAGGCTAACTTTGAAAGCAAAACTGGGTTTCAGACAGGCCAGTTTTGAAAGCAAAAACGGAGTTTAGGCTAATGTTGAAAGCAAAACAAAGTTTCAGGCTAGTTTTGAAAGGGTTTCAGGCAAGTTTTGAAAGCAAAATGGGTTTCAGGCTAGTTTTGAAAGCACTGGTTTCAGGCTAGTTTTGAAAGCAAAAAAAAAATTGGGTTTCAGGCTGTTTTGAAAGCAAAAAGCAAAAGTTTCAGGCTAATTTTGAAAGCAAAACAACTGGGTTTCAGGCTAGTTTTGAAAGCAAAACAGGAGTTTAGGCTAGTTTTGAAAGCAAAACTGGGTTTCAGGCTAGTTTTGAAAGCAAAAAAGGAGTTTAGGCTAATTTTGAAAGCAAAACAAGGTTTTCAAGTTTTGAAAGCAAAACTAGTTTTGAAAAACAAGTTTCAGGCTAGTTTGAAAGCAAAAAACAGGGTTTCAGGCTAATTTTGAAAGTAAAAAACAAGGTTTCAGGCTAGTTTTGAAAGCAAAAACAAAGTTTAGGCTAATGTTGAAAGCAAAAACTGGGTTTCAGGCAAGTTTTGAAAGCAAAAACAGAGTTTAGGCTAATTTTGAAAGCAAAACTGGGTTTCAAGCAAGTTTTGAAAGTAAAAACAAGGTTTCAGGCTAGTTTTGGAAGTAAAAACAAGGTTTCAGGCTAGTTTCGAAAGTTAAAATTGGGTTTCAGGCTAGTTTTGAAAGCAAAAAACAAGGTTTCAGGCTAGTTTTGAAAGCAAAAACAAGGTTTTAGGCTAGTTTTGAAAGCAAAAACAAGGGTTTAGGCTAGTTTTGAAAATAAAAACAGGGTTTCAGGCTAGTTTTGAAAAAAAGGTTTCAGGCTAGTTTTGAAAGAAAAATAAGTTTAGGCTAGTTTTGAAAGCAAAAACAGGGTTGAGAGTAATTTTGAAAGCAAAAACAGGGTTTAAGGCCAGTTTTGAACGGGGTTTTTGTAAGACGTTGAACGAGATTTAATAATTGAAATCGGGGGTTTGAGGACAATTTTTAATTCAGTTTCGGATTGTTTAGGTAAAAAAAGGGGTTTTACGGTCATTTTAATGTTAAAAACGTTTTACGGTTTAAGGACAATTTTGAATGTAAAACTGTGTTGTGGAGAGCTTGGACCAAATATCTGTGGTTAAAAAGGGTTTTAGGCCTATTTTAAAGGTAAAACGAGGATTATAGTTATATAAACGTGTTTTTAGGCCGTGTCTTGTATCCTCGACTTGATTAAATGTTTTGACGACGGCGTCAAATCGATTTCTGTCTCCTCGGTCTTTCGCCAGACCGGGGAGGCGTTTCGGCCGCTCGCCGTCTTCAGTAGCGCCGTGTCGGTGGTCGCAGTACACGGCGAAGTGACGGTGCAGTGAGAGGATGCCCCCGCCCAGGAAAACGTCCAGATTGGCGACTGCGACTGCAGCGCTACTGAAGATGGCGAAGCGGCCGAAACACCCCCCGGTACACAAAACAGGGGTACGTTAACCGATTGAAAATTGTAAATTACCTTCCGCCGTCGCAGTTGAGACCTATGATTAGGTCCACTTCGTCCGGTTGGGGTCCTGTGAATTCTGGCTCGAACTGGATGACCGATTGGACGCAAGTCCTGTTGTCGGCGTCGAAAGACCCGCCCCCAAAAGGGACAACACTTGGAGATCGACGGATAAGATTGGCCGGACATCGGCGGTCGCATCTGCAATTGGACAAGACGACTGTGAAAAAAGCGAACGGCCGGAGACGTTCGTTGAGCGCCCAGTGCTGCCAACCCTGAGGCCAGCCGCCGCGGCGAAACGGTGGTTCGTTGGCGAGAAAGTCAATTCTGGATATAAAGAAAATTACAATTGGCCATCTATTGACATTACAACTAGGCGAAGTAGTTTTTTTTTTTTTATTAAGTTAGGGGAAAGTTTGCCTTACAAAAGGAAAAAAGTTTTAACACATCATAAATTAACGATATCCAGCCATATAGACGCCCAATAAGGAAGTGGCCACGTGATTCAAAATGTATCAAATAAATAAAATGTGCTGGTTATATTTTAACCTCAGTATGCTCCAAATATGCGAACATTTTTGAATAAAACAGAAATTTTTGGTCTTTTGGTTGTTGTCTGTCGTGAAGTTGGGTCCTAAAATGCAGATGTTGGGGCCTAAAAACTGCAATTTTTGGCTGATTTTGCGCCTAAAAACCATATTTTGGGGCCTATTTTTCGCCTTAAAACCGCATTTTTGGGCCTAAAAACCGCAATTTGAGCCTAGAAACCGCATTTTTGGGCCAATTACGCGCCTGAGAACAACTTTTTTGGGCCTAAAACCCGCATTCCTAAAATACAGGGAAATGTTGGGACCTAAAAACTGCAATTTTTGGCTGATTTTGCGCCTAGAAACCTTATTTTGGGCCTATTTTTCGCCTTAAAACCGCATTTTTGGGCCTAAAAACCGCATTTTAGGGCCTAGAAACCGCATTTTTGGGCCTAGAAACCGCATTTTCGGGCCTAGAGACCGCATTTTTGAGCCTAGAGACAGCATTTTTGGGCCTAGTAACCGCATTTATGAGCCTAGAGACCGCATTTTGGGCCTAGAGACCGCATTTTTGGGCCTAGAAACCGCATTTTTGAGCCTAGAAACCGCATTTTTGGGCCTAGAAACCGCATTTATGAGCCTAGAGACCGCATTTTTGAGCCTAGAGACCGCATTTTTGGGCCTAGGAACCGCATTTTTGAGCCTAGAGTCAGCATTTTTGGGCCTAGAAACCACATTTTTTGGCCTAGAAACCAAATTTTTGGGCCTAAAAACCGCAATTCGAGCCTAGAAACCGTATTTTTGGGCCTAGAAACCGCATTTTCGGGCCAATCACGCGCCTGGGAACAGAGCTTTTTTGGGCCTAAAACCGCATTTTCGGGCCGATTTTGCGCCTAAAATACCGACAAAGTGCCAAAAGTGACTGACACAGCGCTACTGAAGACGGCGAGCGGCCGAAACACACGAAATCTACGGGTTATTCCACAGCCCCGTCGCTGAACACAAAACGGGTATCAAACCTCTACGTAAAATTGTAGACCGCCAACAACTGTCTATCAGTATGTAAATTATACCGTTAGATTATTTTATTTTTAAATTGAAAATAATATTTAGCCGCCTCTACACTAAATACGGCTGAAAGTTTAATAACGTTCAATGGGTTTTCGTTAATTTTTGTATCTCAAGCGGTTTCTCAATGTTTACCGAACCGCCAGATAAAACGTTCGAGATAATTCCGAAACGCCCGTTTCTTATATTTAAAAAATCGTCGACGATATTAAATTTCACTCGAAAACACTTTCGGCGCCGACTTATTATCGGGGTCCGAGTATTTTCTGAAACTTTTTCCAGTTTTCGTGTCGTTCGCCGATCGTCGTCGAAAATTGCAAATTGTTGGAAAACGAAATGGAAAACCCGAACGGCTGAAACCGGTCTTTTTCCGGTTTTCTGTCAGAAATGACCGGCCTGCAACAACTTATCGTCGTCGATAGCGTGAACGGAAAATATGTCACGAGCGATGTGACGTTCACATCCTGTTCCGGTCATCGAGTCACAGTCACTGTCCGAATCGTCTGGCGTTTCGCCAGAAAACCAGAGTTTTCTGTTTTTCTTCCAGGTTTATGTCGGGAAAATCCTCAATGGACCGGTCGGACGGATCGGGCGCTCAACAATTACGAAACAATTACGATCAGTCGGGATTTCTCCTCGTATTATCCCCATCCGGAATTCCTCGAACGTCATACGGGAATACCTTTTGGTGCCGGTTTGGCCATTGATTTTGCGCCGAACAATTGAATTTTCGGTCCGACTTTTGCGCCTAAACAACATTTTCGCCTAAAACCACATTTCGACCTTCCGAAAACATTTTTTATTCAAGATCAGACGGCCTAAAATCGCATTTTTGGGCCTAAAACCGCATTTTTATTCAATTTGGGCCTAAAACCGCATTTTTATAATTTTGCGCCTAAAAAAGATTGGCCAAAACAGCATTTTTTGAATACTACCTAAACAGCATTTTCGGGCCAAAATATTATTTTGGCCCTAAAACCGCATTTTGAACCTAAAACACATTTCAGGGCCAAATCATTCTGGGCCTAAAACCCCAATTTGGGCCTAAAACCGCATTTTTGGCTTGAACCCAATTTAGGCTAAAACCATTTTTGGACCACAATTTTCGCTTAAAAACTGCATTTTCTGGCCTAAAACCCTAATTTGGGCCTAAACCGCATTTTCAGCCAATTTGCGCCTAAAACTGCATTTCCAAACCCCAAATTTGGGCCTAAAACAGCATTTGAACCTAAAAACCGCATTTTGGACCTAAAACCATATTTTGACCTAAAAGCGCATTTTGAGCCTAAAACTATATTTTTGGACCTAAAACCGTATTTTGCCTATAAACGCATTTTTGGCCCTAAAACCACATTTTGGCCTAAAACCCATTTTGGACTAAAACCCCAATTCGGGCCTAAACCTACTCTGCAATCTATTCCCTAAACCGCATTTTCGGGCCTAAAACCAATTTTGACCTAAAAACCGCATTTTTGCGCCTAAAACCACATTTTTGGTCCTATTCTGCGCCTAAAACCGCATTTTCGCCTAAAACCACATTTCTGTACCTATAAACCGCAGACCAGACCAATTTGGACCTAAAATCTGCATTTTTGCGCCTGAAACCCTATCTTCTGGACCTATAAACCGCATTTCGCCTGAAAACCCTATTTCTGGACCTATAAACCGCATTTTGGGCCTGAAACCATATTTCTGGACCTATAAACCGCATTTTTGGGCCTGAAACCATATTTGACCTATGAACCGCATTTTTGGCCGATTTCGGGCCTAAACCTCATTTTTTGTCCGACCCTTCGAACCGGTCGGACGATTGGGCTCGAACAATAACGGAACAATTACGATAGATCAAACGAAATTTCCTCCATTCCTCGAACGTCATCCGGGAATAGATCGATTTCGGAGTCAAAGAATTTAATTCTAAAAACTACCCGCCCGGATCCGACTTAAAACGGAAAAATTTGGACAATTTAGGCCACTTACTGATAACGGACATCGAAATTGACCTCAAGTAACAGATTTCAGTCGAAAGTCCCGTACCTCCTTAATCCTTCCAGGGTATGTTCCTCAACATACCGACAGTCGACCAAGTCCCAAAGTCCCGGTTCCCGAAGTCCTGTTCCTGACTCTTCATCCCAATCCACTCAGTGTCAGTCCCTTCCTCCCTTCTTACCCATCCTGGAGATCTTCTCAGCCCTTGGGTGATTGTACACAATAAAAAGGTCATAAAAAAACCGTCTACGAGTGCTGGACGGAACAACGCCCAACGCAGCAGCAGTGACGACAACGAATCGTATAGTCATTGTTCAAACAACGCCGATGAAAAGGGCGTTCCGTTTGCCGGCTTAAAGAGGACGTTGGACGCGAGACGTTCGAGTCAATAATTCGAGGAGTGGTTTTATACACGCGTCATTATCAGTATACAGACTGATAACTGACTTTATGTACCCGCCGCTTAGACCATAACCGGAGGTAACAACTTGAATTCGACAGATATATACAGAACGGACCGGCTGAAATTATGTACAATTTATTATACAGGGGGCTTTAGTATTTATATACATTACACTCGAATACCACTCAGTCTGTATATAGACCGAAAATATGGCGTCTATTGACGAAATTTATTCCAAATCGTAGAAGCAGAATTCGGCCCCGAGTATCCGATTTTCGATTTTCCAAAACCGACTCTCGCATTATTTATAGTACTAAAAATGATTAGTGGAGTATGATAAGGAAATAAATCGATTTTCTCCATTATCGGGCTGATAATATCAAAACTTTCAGCGACAAACCCGGTAATTAAACTGAATATTTTTCATTATTCTTTAAATAATAAAATAAGATTAGAGATTAGGCGTTGTTCAGTACTCACCGATTGTTGTTGTTGTTGTAGCGATTTGTGCTTATTGTCGGGCGGATCGTAAAATGTTTTATAGGGATAACTGACGCTAAGTAAGGCGGAGATTAGGCGTTGTTCAGTACTCACCGATTGTTGTCGTTGTTGTCGCGATTTGTGCTTATTGTCGGGCGGATCGTAAAATGTTTATAGGGATAACTGACGCTAAGTAAGGCGGGAGATTAGGCGTTGTTCAGTACTCACCGATTGTTGTCGTTGTTGTTGTAGCGATTTGTGCTATTGTCGGGCGGATCGTAAAATGTTTATAGGGATAACTGACGCTAAGTAAGGCGGGAGATTAGGCGTTGTTCAGTACTCACCGATTGTTGTCGTTGTTGTAGCGATTTGTGCTTATTGTCGGGCGGATCTTAAAATGTTTTATAGGGATAACTGACGCTAAGTAAGGCGGGAGATTAGGCGTTGTTCAGTACTCACCGATTGTTGTCGTTGTTGTAGCGATTTGTGCTTATTGTCGGGCGGATCGTAAAATGTTTTATAGGGATAACTGACGCTAAGTAAGGCGGAGATTAGGCGTTGTTCGTACATCACCACCGATTGTTGTTGTTGTTGTTGTTGTAGCGATTTGTGCTTATTGTCGGGCGGATCGTAAATGTTTATAGGGATAACTGACGCTAAGTAAGGCGGGAGATTAGGCGTTGTTCAGTACTCACCGATTGTTGTTGTTGTTGTTGCGATTTGTGCTTATTGTCGGGCGGATCGTAAAATGTTTTATAGGGATAACTGACGCTAAGTAAGGCGGGAGATTAGGCGTTGTTCAGTACTCACCGATTGTTGTCGTTGTTGTTGTAGCGATTTGTGCTTATTGTCGGGCGGATCGTAAAATGTTTATAGGGATAACTGACGCAAGGCGGGAGATTAGGCGTTGTTCAGTACTCACCGATTGTTGTCGTTGTTGTAGCGATTTGTGCTTATTGTCGGGCGGATCTAAAATGTTTTATAGGGATAACTGACGCTAAGTAAGGCGGAGATTAGGCGTTGTTCAGTACTCACCGATTGTTGTCGTTGTTGTTGTAGCGATTTGTGCTTATTGTCGGGCGGATCGTTAAATTTTTCGGGATAACTGACGCTAAGTAAGGCGGGAGATTAGGCGATGTTCAGTACTCACCGATTGTTGTTGTTGTCGGCGTTGTTGTTGCGATTTGTGCTTATTGTCGGGCGGATCGTAAAATGTTTTATAGGGATAACTGACGCTAAGTAAGGCGGGAGATTAGGCGTTGTTCAGTACTCACCGATTGTTGTCGTTGTTGTTGTTGCGATTTGTGCTTATTGTCGGGCGGATCGTAAAATGTTTTATAGGGATAACTGACGCTAAGTAAGGCGGGAGATTAGGCGTTGTTCAGTACTCACCGATTGTTGTCGTTGTTGTTGTCGCGATTTTGCCGCCACGGGCGGATCTAAAATGTTTTATAGGGATAACTGACGCTAAGTAAGGCGGGAGATTAGGCGTTGTTCAGTACTCACCGATTGTTGTCGTTGTTGTTGTGCGATTTGTGCTTATTGTCGGGCGGATCTTAAAATTTTATAGGATAACTGACGCTGTAAGGCGGGAGATTAGGCGTTGTTCAGTACTCACCGATTGTTGTAGTTGTTGTTGCGATTTGTGCTTATTGTCGGGCGGATCGTAAAATGTTTTATAGGGATAACTGACGCTAAGTAAGGCGGGAGATTAGGCGTTGTTCAGTACTCACCGATTGTTGTCGTTGTTGTTGTAGCGATTTGTGCTTATTGTCGGGCGGATCGTAAAATGTTTTATAGGGATAACTGACGCTAAGTAAGGCGGGAGATTAGGCGTTGTTCAGTACTCACCGATTGTTGTCGTTGTTGTTGTCGCGATTTGTGCTTATTGTCGGGCGGATCGTAAAATGTTTATAGGGATAACTGACGCTAAGTAAGGCGGGAGATTAGGCGTTGTTCAGTACTCACCGATTGTTGTCGTTGTTGTTGTCGCGATTTGTGCTTATTGTCGGGCGGATCGTAAAATGTTTATAGGGATAACTGACGCTAAGTAAGGCGGGAGATTAGGCGTTGTTCAGTACTCACCGATTGTTGTCGTTGTTGTTGTCGCGATTTGTGCTATTGTCGGGCGGATCGTAAAATTTTATAGGGATAACTGACGCTAAGTAAGGCGGGAGATTAGGCGTTGTTCAGTACTCACCGATTGTTGTCGTTGTTGTTGTAGCGATTTGTGCTTATTGTCGGGCGGATCGTAAAATGTTTATAGGGATAACTGACGCTAAGTAAGGCGGGAGATTAGGCGTTGTTCAGTACTCACCGATTGTTGTCGTTGTTGTTGTAGCGATTTGTGCTTATTGTCGGGCGGATCGTAAAATGTATAGGGATAACTGACGCTAAGGCGGAGATTAGGCGTTGTTCAGTACTCACCGATTGTTGTCGTTGTTGTTGTCGCGATTTGTGCTTATTGTCGGGCGGATCGTAAAATGTTTATAGGGATAACTGACGCTAAGTAGTAGAGAAGGCGTGTGATCAGCATCACCGATGTTGTCGTACTCACCGATCGTTGTCGATTGTTGTAGCTTTTGTCGGGCGGATCGTAAAATGTTTTATAGGGATAACTGACGCTAAGTAAGGCGGGAGATTAGGCGTTGTTCAGTACTCACCGATTGTTGTCGTTTGTTGTCGCGATTTGTGCTTATTGTCGGGCGGATCGTAAAATGTTTTATAGGGATAACTGACGCTAAGTAAGGCGGAGATTAGGCGTTGTTCAGTACTCACCGATTGTTGTCGTTGTTGTTGTGCGATTTGTGCTTATTGTCGGGCGGATCGTAAAATGTTTTATAGGGATAACTGACGCTAAGTAAGGCGGGAGATTAGGCGTTGTTCACTCACCGATTGTTGTCGTTGTTGTTGTCGATTTTGCTTATTGTCGGGCGGATCGTAAAATGTTTTATAGGATAACTGACGCTAAGTAAGGCGGAGATTAGGCGTTGTTCAGTACTCACCGATTGTTGTCGTTGTTGTTGTAGCGATTTGTGCTTATTGTCGGGCGGATCGTAAAATGTTTTATAGGATAACTGACGCTAAGTAAGGCGGGAGATTAGGCGTTGTTCAGTACTCACCGATTGTCGTTGTTGTCGCGATTTGTGCTTATTGTCGGGCGGATCGTAAAATGTTTTATAGGGATAACTGACGCTAAGTAAGGCGGGAGATTAGGCGTTGTTCAGTACTCACCGATTGTTGTCGTTGTTGTTGCGATTTGTGCTTATTGTCGGGCGGATCGTAAAATTTTTATAGGGATAACTGACGCTAAGTAAGGCGGGAGATTAGGCGTTGTTCAGTACTCACCGATTGTTGTCGTTGTTGTCGCGATTTGTGCTTATTGTCGGGCGGATCAAATGTTTTATAGGGATAACTGACGCTAAGTAAGGCGGGAGATTAGGCGTTGTTCAGTACTCACCGATTGTTGTCGTTGTTGTTGTTGCGATTTGTGCTTATTGTCGGGCGGATCGTAAAATTTTATAGGGATAACTGACGCTAAGTAAGGCGGAGATTAGGCGTTGTTCAGTACTCACCGATTGTTGTCGTTGTTGTTGTATTTGTGCTTATTGTCGGGCGGATCGTAAAATGTTTTATAGGGATAACTGACGCTAAGCAAGGCGGGAGATTAGGCGTTCAGTACTCACCGATTGTTGTCGTTGTTGTCGCGATTTGTGCTTATTGTCGGGCGGATCGTAAATGTTTTATAGGGATAACTGACGCTAAGTGGCGGGAGATTAGGCGTTGTTCAGTACTCACCGATTGTTGTCGTTGTTGTTGCGATTTGTGCTTATTGTCGGGCGGATCGTAAAATGTTTATAGGGATAACTGACGCTAAGTAAGGCGGAGATTAGGCGTTGTTCAGTACTCACCGATTGTTGTCGTTGTTGCTGCGATTTGTGCTTATTGTCGGGCGGATCGTAAAATGTTTATAGGATAACTGACGCTAAGTAAGGGAGATTAGGCGTTGTTCAGTACTCACCGATTGTTGTCGTTGTTGTCGCGATTTGTGCTATTGTCGGGCGGATCTTAAAATGTTTATAGGGATAACTGACGCTAAGTAAGGCGGGAGATTAGGCGTTGTTCAGTACTCACCGATTGTTGTCGTTGTTGTTGTCGCGATTTGTGCTTATTGTCGCGGATCGTAAAATGTTTTATAGGATAACTGACGCTAAGTAAGGCGGGAGATTAGGCGTTGTTCAGTACTCACCGATTGTTGTCGTTGTTGTAGCGGATTTGTGCTTATTGTCGGGCGGATCGTAAAATGTTTTATAGATAACTGACGCCAAGTAAGGCGAGATTAGGCGTTGTTCAGTACTCACCGATTGTTGTCGTTGTTGTTGCTGCGATTTGTGCTTATTGTCGGGCGGATCGTAAAATGTTTTATAGGGATAACTGACGCTAAGTAAGGCGGAGATTAGGCGTTGTTCAGTACTCACCGATTGTCGTTGTTGTTGTAGCGATGTGCTTATTGTCGGGCGGATCGTAAAATGTTTTATAGGGATAACTGACGCTAAGGCGGGAGATTAGGCGTTGTTCAGTACTCACCGATTGTTGTCGTTGTTGTTGTAGCGATTTGTGCTTATTGTCGGGCGGATCGTAAATTATAGGGATAACTGACGCTGGGCGGCGGAGATTAGGCGTTGTTCAGTACTCACCGATTGTTGTCGTTGTTGTAGCGATTTGTGCTTATTGTCGGCGGATCTGTAAAATGTTTTATAGGGATAACTGACGCTGGTAAGGCGGGAGATTAGGCGTTGTTCAGTACTCACCGATTGTTGTCGTTGTTGTTATGATTTGTGCTTATTGTCGGGCGGATCAAAATGTTTAGGGATAACTGACGCCAAGTAAGGCGGAGATTAGGCGTTGTTCAGTACTCACCGATTGTTGTCGTTGTTGTTGTCGCGATTTGTGCTTATTGTCGGGCGGATCGTAAAATGCTTTATAGGATAACTGACGCTAAGTAAGGCGGGAGATTAGGCGTTGTTCACTCACCGATTGTTGTCGTTGTTGTTGCGATTTGTGCTTATTGTCGGCGGATCGTAAATGTTTTATAGGATAACTGACGCTAAGTAAGGCGGGAGATTAGGCGTTGTTCACTCACCGATTGTTGTCGTTGTTGTTGCGATTTGTGCTTATTGTCGGCGGATCGTAAATGTTTTATAGGGATAACTGACGCTAAGTAAGGCGGAGATTAGGCGTTGTTCAGTACTCACCGATTGTTGTCGTTGTTGTCGCGATTTGTGCTTATTGTCGGGCGGATCGAAAATGTTTATAGGGATAACTGACGCCATAAGGCGGAGATTAGGCGTTCAGTACCACCGATTGTTGTCGTTGTTGTTGTGCGATTTGTGCTTATTGTCGGGCGGATCGTAAAACGGGATAACTGACGCTAAGTAAGGCGAGATTAGCGTTGTTCAGTACTCACCGATTGTTGTCGTTGTTGTCGATTTGTGCTTATTGTCGGGCGGATCGTAAAATGTTTTATAGGGATAACTGACGCCAAGTAAGGCGTGGAGATTTAGGCTGTTCAGTACTCACCGATTGTTGTCGTGTTGTTGTTGTAGCGATTTGTGCTTATTGTCGGGCGGATCGTAAAATGTTTTATAGGGATAACTGACGCCAAGTAAGGTGAGATTAGGCGTTGTTCAGTACTCACCGATTGTTGTTGTTGTTACGTTGTTGTCGCGAGGGCGAAATTCGCCGCCAACACTGAGAGAGTACGATGAATCGTCCATGGCGAATGTCGACGAAAGACTGAACAAATAAACGATGTTTTCTGGCACAGCAGAGATATTACGCTTTTCCCCACATTGGGGTATTCCCACCAACGTGGGTACGCTACTGACGTGTCAGTTCTAATACTGACGTTGTCCTCTACACGTATAGATTTCTCGTCTCCCGTGTCTTTCGGCCGCTCGCCGTCTTCAGTAGCACTCGCCAATTGACACAGCGACGGTGCGGTGACAGGACGCCTCCAGAAGAACGTCCAGAACAGCGACAATCGGTGACTGGCGCGCAGAGCGCTACTGAAGACGGCGAGCGGCCGAAACTCCGGTCCAGCGAAAGACCGAACTGGCACTTGTACTTTGCCGTGCTGTCTCGCCACCAGGCTTCGTCCTCTTGACCCCCGGTTCGGTCTGCCGGACCGGTATTTCGGCCTTCGCCGTCTTCAGTAGCGCGCTGTCTGTTAGACTGCACCTGTTGTGTACTTTGCCGTGCTGTCCGCCAATTGCGTCTTAACTCTCTGACCCCGGTTCGGTCTTCTTTCGTCGGACTGGTATTTCACCGCCGTCTTCAGAGCGCTGTTCGTTAGACTCGCACCTGTTGTATTTTTTGCCGTGCTGTCCGCCAATTGTACAGCACACATGAGTGCAGTGAGGTCGGTTTCTGTAACTTCTTGACCTATTCGGCCTCTCGCCGTCTTCAGTAGCGGTGTCTGTTAGACTCGCACCTGTTGTACTTTTGCCTTGCTGTCCGCCAATTGTACAGTACAAGTGAGAGTGCGAGGTCGGCCCCAACCTCTGACCCTGGTTCGGCCTCTCTGCCGTCTTCAGAGGCTCCGCGTGTCAGTCACTGTCTAGGGCACTTTTAAAGTTTTTTTTCGTCTCGTGCCTGTTCACTCTGTCAGCCCCGAAAGTGACTACTGAAGACGTCCACCTATAGCCGACAGATTATAGTCGGTCGTACAAAAGGTTTGAACGAAACGGGCTACTTACCGATCGATCGCCAGTGTTGTTGTCCTGTTGAGTTGAGCTCAAGAACTCAAGGTTATTGATTGAAACTCGTTCTCTCCTGAATTTTCTTTTCTTCCGCTCCTGAGATTTTCATAGCTGAAGGTCGCCGGACGCCTGGATTTTATATCAAAGCGCCTTTTTATTACTGAAACGTTAATTTTACGGCCGTAAACAATTTCTTCTCTATAGTTCAGAGACCTGATTATTTGAACTTAACCTTTGAACTCGTATACGAACTGTGGAGAAACTTTCGAAACTGTCAGTGAACTCTCACAGTTCAAAGAGGAAGCCCTCCCTCCCTCACCCTCCCAAAGAAAAACATCCCCGGAGTGCCGAAAGTGACTACTGAAGATGGCGAGCGGCCGAAACCTCCTCTAACGTTTCGCCCACGCTCGAGTGTCGAGCTGAAAACCGTATACGATTTGAAAACGAAAAACGAGATCCGTACGAAATTCAATTGTAATTTAGCAGTCGACGGCGGAAAATTCTTGCGAATTCAAATTGACAATTTCGAAGATGAAAACTGTTTTGAAACGGAGCTTTGATCAAATATTTGGCGGATCACGCCAGGCGGCAGTACCGGTCGCAAAATCGGACTGTATTCAAATATATTTAAATTTATTTTATGATCAATACCGATTAATTAAGACGATTGACGAAATAATATTACAGTAGAAAATTTGCGCTATAAAACGATGTGTTAAAGCAATCGGCGCAGCCATCTCGATTAAATCAATTCAACGGAGGATACGGGTCAATATATATTAATATTGATTGATATTGATGCGATGACCGATATTATATGAACAGAAAATAAGTTTCGATTCCATTCATATTAATATATATGATATCGTACAACGTTATAGTATAAAGAAATAAGGATGTTTAGTCAATTGTCCTACCCAAGTCGGTTTCCATTTTAAATTAATTTTCGATATTGTAAACAGTTGAGTGATTAATTTATTATAATATCTATATACACATGCATTATTTGTACATTGTTTCTATCGATGTTGTATTTGTATTTAAAGAAAAATAAATTTATTCGTACCTTCTATTTTGATTTGTCGAATATTCTTCTAATAATATTTCTCGTTATTATTCGCTATCCGAAACCCTTCTTTCCTGATATTTTTAATATATATATATATATATATATATATATATATATATATATATATATATATATATATATATATATACATAATGAAATTTATTAATTATATTATTGAAGTAAAATCGGATTTATTGTAGCACATTATATTATACAATAGAATGTGGACAAGGAGAAAATGAAATACGAATACTATTTCAATTAATTTAAAATATTCGTTATTTATTATTTCACAATTTCATATATATATATATATATATATTATTGACTTTGAAATTCATTTTATTTCGCTAAAATAATGAAATTTATTAATTATTTATTAAGTATAAATATGATTTATTGTAGCACATTACATATA